>JBCJKH010048485.1:0-12070 GCA_039877255.1 Loriculus beryllinus
TGTATGAAAATCTATAAAGTGACTGTGTGAGACAATCTGCTGTAAAGAAGATTAGTCAAAAATGGATTCCAATTTTCAAGGATTATTTTGATCTGTTTGTTAGTTCTTTCTGGACACATTGTTCTGCTGCTTTAGAGAACTAACTAACAGCAGTAAATAAATATGCTGTAAAGGTTATTTTAACTTTTCATTAAGAAATCACAAAAATATTGAGATCCATAAGTATTTCCAGTTTGTATTTCAGATCTTGAGTAGCAAAGTCAGACATCTGTTCCTCCCATTTTAGATATATGTCACTAAAGCCTTCAAACCTCACTATGGAGGAATTTTTATTGATTTCATTTTTTTTCCTTTTTTAAACTACCTGCAAGTCAATAGCACACTTCAGCAATATTTCTACTTGGTAATTACCAAGTGTTCCTTCAGGCATTTAATGGAAAAATCAATACATTATTTTACCTGTCACATCAGCAGACAATGTAGAACAGCAAAGCCTGCAAAACCACTCAGTCTCATAGTCATTGCTATTCTCTGTAGAAGGCTTTCACCTACTCAAAGGCAACATTTCACTTACCTTGAGTGCTAAAAGGCTCTTGTTAATTTCTGCACCTTCCAATCGAGTCTGCCTATCTGCACTGGAAGTATCTGCTCCTCTTTCATTGCCAGCCAAATCAATCAGAGAAAATTTACCATGCAATTTGCCTTTCCTTCTGAGAATAATCTGAAACACTGCATGGCTTCGAGATGAGTGTGCATTTGCAGATGTCTGGCCAGATGTCCTTAAAACAAAAGGAGGCAAAGGAAGAACATACAAACAGGTGAAAGACCATACATGATAAACACAATAACCTCAGAACACTATTTTTTTCACAGCAGAGTCCTGTATTTGCTTACACGTGTTTACAGCATGTCTAACATTGTTGTGGACACTAGAAATACAACCCTAATAACTGGATGTACACAGTACAATTATACTCCTGTTTCACCTCTTCAACTACAAATGGAAGATTAGTTTTACCTCCGTTTTAAAAGCAATAGTCAGATCTTTAAAGATTTCAGATTATCAGAGAGTTTACATGTAGGAAGCCATTGGCACTTTTCTCTGATCAGGCAGCTGTATTTGTACCAGGCTGATTTTAAAAACAACGAAGTTGGGTTTTAAAGAAAATATAAAAAAATTTACACTTAGCCTCTTTTACTACATATCAAGGCTTTTAAGAGGAGAAGAATCTGGCGGTATTCCAGATTACTAATCACAAATCAGTGTGATGCTTACATAATGAATGCAATTCACATACTGTAGAAAAATCAGTTATTTTTCTCTAGGAGACAGAGAAACTCTAAATATTTATTTAAAAAGGTAGGCAGATTCCTAAATTGTAGCCAACATCATCAAAACACCCATATTAAAAAGTCATCACTATAAAGAGACCCCCAAAATATTCTTATTCTGAATCTTTAATGTACAATGAAAAACTGCTGTAAGTTATGGGAGATACCTGCAGCTGTTGCCTATATCAATAAGCTTAAGAACATCTTCAACACACTTAACTTCCCGTTCCTGTAATCCCACCACCTGGACTTGCTGTTTACCATCTTCTAACACTCTTAATTTTGTCTTCCTGTTCAACAAGTCAAAAACCTTAGGAAGTGGAGGAAAACAGAACAGTTAAAGAGGAGTTTTACAAGACACTTGTTTCAAATCCTGTATCAAAATATGCAAAGCGTTTCATGGAAAACATGACTGTAAAGGAAGTATAAAGAATTATCTGAAATACAATTTTTACTACAAATAGGGGAAAAAACCCTTATGTGACAAACTCAAAATCTTGTTTGTGAAAAAGAAATTCCCCTTCCTTATAAAAAGATCAGGTACTCACCTTACCACTGTAGATCTCAAAAAATGTTGCATACACTTGCAGTTCTAACTTCTTATTGTTTGGTTTCTTTAGCATGAGAAAGACATCTCGAGCTGTCAATACATTCACAGAATAGAAAGAAATCTCATTATGTATTTTACTTAAGTGAAGACTCATTAATGCCTAATAGTCTATTTTGCAGCATCTGCCATATTTGGCAAGTATAACAGACACAATAGGTCAAAACTGCCACATTATATCAGAAGATGCAAAAGACTCTAAAGTTATAAAATTAACTACTCATTTATTATTACACTTTTTAATGATCTATATATATACATTTACTCTATTGTGTAAAAACTACATATCTAGGAACTACTCATGATGTTATCAAAGCTCCACTGTAATGCAAAATATCACAGAATGATAGAATGGTTTGGATTGGAAAAGATCTTAAGTTCATCTAGTTTCAACCCCCCTACCATGGGCAAGGACACCTCACACTATACCATGTCACCCAAGGCGTTATCCAACCTAGCCCTGAACACTGCCAGGGATGGAGTAGTTACCACTTCTTTGGGCAACCTGTTCCAATGCCTCACCACTCTCACAGAAGAGAACTTCTTCCTTGTATCTAACCTGAACTTCCTCTGTTTAGGTTCAAACACATTGTGCCTTGTCCTGTGGCTGCAGTCCCTAATGAGTCCCTCCCCAGCATCCCTACAGGCCCCCTTCAGACACTGGAAGGCTGCTATGAGGTCTCCACGCAGCCTTCTCTTCTCCAGGCTGAACAACCCCAACTTTCTCAGCCTGATCCCACCATGCAGGAGCTGTTCCCAGCTCCTCTGCCCCGCAGAGCTGGTGAGACCGGGCCAGCTCGGCTTCCCCAGGCCCCGCCGAGCAGCCCGACACGGGGGGTGTTTGCGTGTCACTGGGGCTTTCACAGCGCTTGGGTTTTGTTAAGAGGAGGAGGAGTTTCTCTCTTGACATTTTCACAGCTCCGGAAGGAACAGGAGGGATTGATGACTCTGAGCACAGCAAAGACAAAGAGGTGATCCTGCCCTACCAGGCTTTGATAAACCCAGGCAGCCAGCCACCACTTGTTCTTACAATCGCTCACTCCCACATATGCACAAGAAACACTATTATGGGGCCTTTTCAACATTAATGCATGCTTATTAACTGATGTGCCTTTGTTTTTGCTTAAAAACCTTGTTTCTAAACCTCTCCTTAAAACTCGCCGTATAGGTGCACGTGCATACTTATTTTTCTGTCAAAGAAATCAGATCTGTAGCATTTGAAGGGAAAAGTAAAGGACCATTTTAAGCTAAATCATTTTTTTTGATTTGTACCATTTTCTGTCGCCAGATAACTCTTCCGCTGTTAATTTCGCAGACATTGTGCTCAGTTTCAGCAGCCTTCACAGGTCTCTTGAGGTGTGTTTGGGCAAGATTTTTGCTACCAAAACCCTCTTCATTTTTTTCTCAGAAGCACAGTGTTTGCACCTCGCAAACCTGACACTGGTACTGCGGCACAGATTTGTAAAGGTATTTTGGCATCTCCCTCCCAGCAAGTCAGACTCAGAGATTTAGCTTTTCCAGTACGATAGTTTGCTCTTTTATTGGGTGGATTTTCCTACTGTTGGAGGAATAGCAAACCTGAATTGACTTCTCTGAGAGCAGAATCACAGGAGCATAAGGTAAAATCCTTTACAAATAGCACCTAATTAACTCTTGCAGATGCCCAACTGGCAAAACAGGCACTTTAACCCATTTTCTCTCCACAAACTCTCAGGTAAAGCAACTGCATGAGAATAGGAGAACACACTTCTCATTCAATGGGATACCTACCTGGCTGGATGCAGCAACATGCAGATGGGTTGAAGTGTATGTGGCACAGCAGCTTTCTAACAGGACTTAACGGTTCCCAACACCAGAGTGCTTTTCCAGCACTAACTCAGTAATTATGCAACACGGACAGGCCTACATTTTTGCAATTGCTGATGCATTTCACTGTAACCTTGCAAAATGATCAAATGGTTAAGATCTAGAAAGTTCATGCTCTCTGTTCTGTCTTCAGACTGTTGCATGACACTATTGTGCAGTTTAGACCCTTAGTGAAACTAATTCCGTTTGCTGCTGTCCTGCCTAGAGAGCTATGGAGAACAGGACCCCGTTGTGCTGATTTCTGGATAAGCTTATAATGAGAGTCCCCATACTGACAAATCCATTATATAAATGGAAAAAGAGACCCAGAGAGAGAGCAGGGACACAAAAGGGAGCGAACAATACAGGAACCAGGAATATCGGGTCAGTGAGGCTCTCAGCTTCAGAGTGTCCTGCTCTCACTTGAGGCCAGTCACCTGAATAGTTTTCACAGGGGTGGGAGTCTGTTGGATGCCCAAACCACAGCTGAGACTGGAGCTCAGCATCTATATGTATTGAAAGGGAATATCAGGCCTGAGATGCTCTGCTTGCTGTGTCCTGTAGGATGCTGCATCATTTGTGCCAAGCACTTCCATGAGGGAATCTGAAACATAATTCCCAAACACCCACCAAATCCCAGCGAACTGCTGAAGTGTAATTCAAATGGAGGCATTCTGATGTGGTCAGTTAACCCCCTGCTACCTCAAACCCTGATATCTCTGTATAAATGAAAGAAAAGATAATAGTGTCGGATTGTTGGGAGGAAAGCAGTGATACCATGAGACAGTTTCTTATTAATTATTTATCGAGCGCTGTGATCACAGCTAGGTTTAGCCTTTGCCCTGCTCTAGGTCATCACAAGTATATACCCCATGCCCTCACTCAAAGCATTAAGCAGCCATGCCAAAGACAGGATCTTTGCATGACTGCCTCTAGATCCCAACACATACCCATGTAGCCCCTATAATGGACAAGCACATATATTATTAAGCAGCAGAAAGCACTCGTACAAGGCTGACGGCACACATGACTTATTTACACTGACCTAAAATAGCAGCACTTTAAGTGATACAAACACAGAAGACTTTTAAAGTGCTCCATGGAGATTTGTGAATACAAGAGAACCCTTTGGCTAATCCTGAAACATTGTTTTCTTAAAAAGTCGGCTCATTTTCTTTTATGCACCTGCCATTACTTTCCTTACCTAGAAGGATCTTCCTTCATTTTTCCCTATATATTGGACTATTAGCAGCTCGGTTAACAACAATCCTCCTACTTCTGTTGGCAGATGCAGTCTTTCAGAACTGACAGTTCCTAAGGGCTTAGGAATACTCTCCCGAAGGCTTGTAGGGTGGAGAATTCAAGGGGTTTTCCCTCCTTTTAACTGGGTTTCCTGATGGAAAGTGGCTTTAAATGGCCCTGCTTCAGCTATGCCCACTGGCCAGGCTTGGCAAAGGCTGTCCCCACTGCCACTCAGTGTCTGTTTGGAGACAGGGTCTGGATGCCTGATGTCCCTTGGGAAGTGTGTGCCCGGATAAGAAGGGAGGTCACTGCCAGGGTGGCTGGGGAAGGCTCCTGGGGGTATGCCAGGAGCGTGGGGTGAGAAGCAAGAACCAGTAAAACATTAAAATGTATGCGTGTGCGTGCGGGGAGGGGGGACGGACCTTAAAGATTATTTAACCAAAAAAAAAAAAAAAAAGAAAAAAATCGCAATGTCTGACTTATATGAAATTTAATTTAATTTATTTTTACACCAGCAGCTGTCAGTTCAAAGAACAAAAACAAAGTAGCCATCTGTGCTTAATTTCATAAATCTACTGTAGATTGTCACATGATAGTGGAACTTGGACAAAAACGTGTCATGTGATTGGGTCCTGTCCCTTTAAAGTCACGCTTTCATACATAGTCTGATTTAGCTGCAGCTATAGGCGTGAGGCCCGACTAAGCAGGCAACAACCTGTCATAAATGGAGCGGGGTCAGCCTGACAAAAATCCCCTTTTCTAGGGCTTCCGACATCTTCCCCTCTTTTTGTGGCAAAAGTGGGGCTTGTGTTTGTTTTGGGTTTATTTCTTATTATGTTTCCAGCATTTGAGCACAACCATGAGCCTGTTTGATAACAGCGACGTCTGTAACGTGAAATAACTCCCCTTCCATGAGACCTAAAATGATATAGCAAAAAACAGGGTGCCGGGAAGAACCGAGGGTGGTTGCAGAGCCAAGCAGTCTCACCTCATCAGAAACCCGTCTCTGGCGCTTGAACCGGGAGGAAAAGAGTTTTCTTTCAACCTCCACAGATCACAGGTGAACCAGAGAAATGTAAAGAAATGACATTTTTTTTTTAGCCATTCAAGAAGCAGGGTTAATATGGAAAGTCAGAGTGTGTTAACTCTCCAAATTCATTACTAAGAAAGTGCAAGGGAGAGAGATCAGAGGGGGTGTAATTAAAATACAGATCAAAAAGTCGCATTTTTCAATTCGCCATGTGAAAAAAAATAACAATCAGCTTGTCATATACTCATTAAATACCAGATGGTTGAGCATGAGTAATAGATCTCTGGCTGACAGAAATCTGCAAACTCTTTTCTTTGGAGAGTTTTTAACTTAAGCAATCCGACCATATCGAATAGTCAATAATGCTCTCGAGGTGAATGTATTTGTTTAGTGTTTGCGTGCTTGTATTTGTCTGTGTGTGCCAGAGTGTACGTGCGTGTGGGGTGGAAACGAGCAGAGCCTCAGAGAAAGTAGAATTAATTCTTAGGTAATTTTAGCTGCCTAACGCTTACAGTCTTTACTCTCACACTCACTGGCACAAGAGCTTCCTGAGGTTTTAATGCTTCCCACCTTCTCAGGGATAATTAAGTGATGACCACACCTATGCTGAAAGGAGAAGGCCACAGCTCCTTTATCTAGTGCAGCTACATAACCATAAATCAGGTTGTCGCTCTGGTGTGGAGCCCCACAGATCAATCGCTTTCTCACAGCGCTGCCATCCCCTCCAGCGGGAAGAGCAGGCAGCTGCCGGCAGCCGCCTTTACCGGGGGCAGCTTCCCCCCGGGATCACTCCAGCAAAAGTTTCACCGTGGACGTGTTATTTCTCTGGTTTGCTGTTATTAGTGCTGTATTACAGTAACACCGACGGGATCTGGCTATAGACCACAACTGAGACGGTACAAACGCAGAATTAACAATATGCTTCTTCTCTTCCCCCTATAACTCTCTCAGTGTGCCACACGAGGTAGCACTTGGACATGGTCAGGTGGGGAAACTCATACCTAACTGTATCAGAGGGTGCTCGTGGAGACAGCACTGGCAGCATCAGCATTGCTGGTCTCTCGGAGCCAACGCTTTATGTACCTGGGTGCCTGTCTTGATCCCAAGTTCAAAGACATGTACAGTCGCTACCTTATTGGATTTTAGCCATTTGCGAGCCTTGATATGAGCGCAGCCAAATGACTGGGAGCCCTGAGAGGCCGATGTAATAAATGAAACGTTTAAGCCTGCCAGCAACGTGAGGAATTTCAAAGAACTTCTGCATGTGTACAGAGGCAGCAGCCATCTTCCTCTTGCCTGCTCCGGCCTGTCGCGGGAGCGAACCCGCGCTGATCTCTCTTGGAGACCTTGCATTTTAATTCCAGCCCCCCCCCTTCTTACTGCTGTTTTCCCTTAATCTAAAATAAGTCATTTTGAATGAAAGTAGATGATCTGGTCCTTGTATATGGAAAAACAGCAATTACTGGCAAAGAACAGCAGTCTTTGTGGTAGGAGTGTGGTAGCTTTATTCTCCTACAAGTTTGGGCTGGACTGCTACTTAGAGTAATAGACGTTAATGCCAGAAAAGAGCTTGTGAGGTTTTTTAGCCTAGACTTTTTGCCAGCAAGGGATTTTTCCCTACAGGATATTGTAACCAAGCTTTAATTAAAAAAATTAGAAGGCATTAAGGCAGCACACAGTAATAGCCTCCTTTGGTGTACCTCACATTACCCACCAACTTGTTAGTCTCAGGCCTTCCTCTTCAACCTACTGACACATCTGTGTCCTTGGCAGATCCAGATCTTGCAACACCGTAGTTCAGGGATACCTAAAAGTGGTATAGCTACATTAGCAAAATAAATTAGCATGGGTAGAGCACCATGCTAATAAATCTGGATTACTTCTCATCCTCAAGCTAGTTCTTTTAGAGCTAACTCACTTAAGCACTATAATGTGGAGCGCTGATGTACCCACGTGCTATACTAGTCTTTGGGAATGACACCGGTATTGTGGGGAGCTCAGAAAATCCATGGGTGGTGAAAATAGTGGAAGTGGAAAAGCTGAAAAGCTTGAGCTCTCCCTACTCAAGACTTTCAGTTGGTCAGAATAGTGGTGCTTTCTTTTCCTATGACAAGGCTCCTAGGATGAAGTCTTGGCACCACTGAGATCTGCAGAAGTTTTGCCACCAGCTACAGCAGTTATAAAATTTTATCCCTTGTTAATTTTTCGAAAGTGTTTTTTTCTGATGGTAATAGGCTAATTCGCAAACTGTTGATTTCCTCTTAAATTCCATAAGGTTTGCCAGTTTCACAGCATTTTCCTTATGTGCTTCTCATGGTTTTAGCAAATACCAGCATACATTACTGCCTGAACCACCTTTTTTGCAGTTGCCATTTTATCACACCAGCCTCACTTTTCAGCCGTTACTTTTTCAGGAGTTAAACCCCCACCTCCCCTTTTTCTCTTGGCTTGACAGGACTGTCAGAGGCACATGTAAGCACTTGCTTTCTTGATCCTGAGCTTTAACGATTAGCTTAAGAAGTCTCATATGCTCCTGTCATGCCTATTGCTACCTCTGTCAAGTTTCTTTTTAACACAGCAGACTTCGATCACACCTAGAGACAAAGTTTGCAGCAACTGCTCTCAAATGGAAAGACAGATCTTCTGTTCATGAAGATTGACTAATTAATGGCTAATGAATTCACCTGGAATCTGTTTTCATGTTGAAACTCTTGAGTCATATTTTCACTCTTGAATCTGTGCTTCTCTAATCTGGTGGGATGTACTGAAGGTAAGGTAACAGGATCTTCAGTTAGCCATGACTTCTAGCAGCTTCTAGAGTGTTTGGCTTCTCTTTGAGACTGTGCACGTTTTAACAGACCATGTCCTTCCTGCCTTCTGTCTACAGGTAAGGTGGCTTTGGAGAACTGCTGATGAGCCTCTTTCAGCAGTTTGCCTACACTGCCTTCATTAGAATGGCATGTCCAGCCACCCATACTCCAAGAGACACCTAAAAGGCACAAACCGTGAGGAAGTTTCCATGTGGATATAGCCCATCTGACAGCTGTTTCATCTTTCAGGACCTCAAGAGCAAGGTCAGAGTCTTGGGTAGAGCTGCTATTTGCAGCGCCTGTCATCAGAACAAAGGAAGTCTTTAAGCTGGTTTTACAACCTTATCAAAACTCTGTGGGCGAGGCAGGAGAGAACAAACTAGTTTTCAGGACCACAGAGGTACACAGATCTGAGGGTAAGCAGATATACATATAGGTGTCTGATGAGTCGTCTGATATACCTGATTAGTGAGAAAGGACGCTTTTGAGGTTAAGACACTGGATAGGATTCAGGAAATCTGGATTTGGTTCCCAGCCCCACCAGAGATTGCCTGTGGCATCTTGAGTAAGTCGGTTTGCTTGTATCTCAGCTCTCTGCTCAAAAAGGGGGCACAGGGCTTTCTAGCTTCTAGTTTTCTTTTAGGCAGACAGAGGCAAGTGCACGGATGCCCCCTAAACCACGTGGGTCCTCATCTTGCTGTGGATCTCCTGATACCATCAGCATGTGAATCACAGTGCTCAAGGGAAGACAGCAATGTATATATTTAATACATGTATGTACAAATGATAAACAGTTCCAGAAGTATCAGTGAAGTATTAGAAGTTGGCCACTTTAGAGAACACTAACAGTCTTACTGGCATCTGTCTCTGACAGTCTCAAACTGTCAACCAAAATTTCAATCAAACCAGGACTGTTTTATTTCATGGTTCACTGGGCAGCTAAGTATTTAAACACCTCCATTTTCTTTCCTTCATGCCAGTGTATATGCAGGTCCTGGCTGTGAGAGTAACAGAACTGAAACAAAACCAGGGCAAGACAAAGCTACCTGGACAACATGAAGGCAGTGGCCAGCAACACCATTTCTCTTTGTTTATTGGCCTTTGTTAGATAGGCCTAAGGAGATGACACTCATTGTACATCAAAGAATTTCAGTGTGATAATTTGTCCATCATACTGTTAGATTCAATTTTTCTCCTTGCTGGTTGAATTCCAAGTACAACCGGCCCCGGTCACTTGAGCCTCCGCACTCTACAGTAACTGAAAAGAAAGAGAGTTATTATTATTTGCAATAGCAGTAACATCAATGAGTGAAAATCTCCAGAGATGTCCCATTATGTGCTTTTTCTGGTCGATTCAGTGGTCTTTCTATCTTTTTAATCCCTTCTAGGTTATTAGTCAGAGATCCTGCTTTGAGGTTCTAGCTTGCAATGTCTCACTTTAAGGCTGTTGTATGGCACTCTCTCTCGAGTCTTTTCTTGGCAAACTCTTGTAGCAGCAGGCTTTGTAGGCAGACTTCTTTCATTACGTAACCTTTTCCTCTTGATAGGGCATCTGTAGTACCGGAGGGAGGAGGACGCCTGATGCAGACAGGTTTCATCCTCCCACCCTGTTTTCATGTCCATGTATTTTCTCCTCTTTGAGAGGACTCTAATACTTCCCCTTGTTACTGAAAGTAGGTGGAGGAACAGCCAGTCTTTCCTATCCTTGGCAAAATGCTTCTTCTGCTCTGTTACTTATTGTGGTGCAATGAGCACAAGCACTCTCACAGTTGCAGTGATCCAGGAGAGGAGCAGTGCTCCAGCTAGATTTCCTGGGCAGATATGTGTCGCATTAGACATCCACTGAAAGCATCAATAGTTAACAGCCACCTTTGAAAGTGGAGTACGTTGGACTGAGCCAGGAGTTAGTTGTACAAAGGGTATTTATGCCCTAGTGTTCAAGTGTCACTGAGATTGCCTTGCTCAAAGCTGCTCCAAAGGGGATCATTGGAGTGGATTGCTTGGGGAGGTCATGGAGTATCTATCCCAGAGATTCTAAGCAACATGAGTGGATGAGTGCTGAACCCAGGACAGTTTCATTTTGACATAAAGAAGAATTTTTTTTTATAGTAAAAACAACCACCCACTGGAAGAACATCCCCAGAGACATGCTAGAGATGTAAAATCTCCCCATTGCTGGAGATTTTCAAGTTGTGATTGCACAGGGTGCTAGATAATCTCATCAAGGCTCCCTTCCTACAGAAGGTTGGACCAGATGATGTTTCAAGGATCCTTCTAACCTGGGCTATTCTATGATTCTATGAAAGGTGAATAATAAACAAAGAACCCCAATTTTCAATGCCAGGCTTAAAACAAAGCCTACACACCACTACTTGCTCAGACAGTTGTAGTATAAATGGTAGTATTATAACAGCATTTACGGTCTAGATATACACTTCTTGCAGGGGTTGTAAATGTGAAAGATGCTAGCCTTCTGAGTCAGAAGATAGAAATCTTCACTTCAGAGAGCAAACACAACATGCATGGCCAAGCATGAAATTCTTCATCCAATCTCAGCATCCCACTGCTCTTGCCACATGCCCTGGCACTTGCCACATGCCCTGGCATCAGGGACTCTTCTCTGAGCAAGTGGTTTTCATGGGCAGGAGCCATCTTACACCATGTCAGTATGTTACATCTGCTACTTTTGTACAGATGTTACAGTTACCTGACACAGTTTGGTTGGACTGAACCCATGTTCCTCTAAGGCTGTTCCAGCTCCAGCAAGAGGACATGCAATGCCCCTTGGAGCTGGCTGTTTTAATGTAACTTACACATATCTGTGTTTAAACATATCTGAATACAAAAAGCAGTGAAGCTTTGCCATGATCAATACTTAGTTAGCCATAAAACCCCCAACCAATGCTATTTAAACCAACTGGGAAGTCCTCCTGTGGTTTTAAGCAACCCACAGGAGAGAGCTGGAAACCCTGAGGGTCCCTGCCTACAGAGCCCATGGCCTGCGTGGAGACCTCACAGGAGCCTTCCAGTATCTGAAGGGGGCCTATAGGGATGCTGGGGAGGGACTCTTCGTTAGGGTCTGTAGTGGCAGGACAAGGGGTAATGGGTTAAAGCTTAAACAGGGAAGGTTTAGATTGGATATAAGGAATAAATTCTTTACTGTGAGGGTGGTGAGGCACTGGAATGGGTTGCCCAAGGAAGTTG
>JBCJKH010048485.1:12170-31662 GCA_039877255.1 Loriculus beryllinus
TGCTCTGAACATACCTAGTGGAGTGGGAAACGCTTTAAGGTCTTCTGGGAACCAATCCTTTCATCCTAGACATCTTGGCCCATCTCCTCAAGAATAGTGATTTAAACTTGAATCCCTCACATCCTGAGGGAATATCCTCATCTGTTGGCCTTACAGAGAAAGGTGTAAGAGTCAGGTTTGGTTTATCATTGAATGCAGGTATTTAATTAGCTATGGCAAAGTACACCAGATTCAGCAGAGGGTATTAAGAAAGTCCTGTTCCCAAATACCTGAGAAGGTGGTGGCGAGGCCACTCTCCTCAGTGGGAGACCAAGGTTCAAATCTGCTTTCTAATCGAGTGTGTGGGCGAGGAGAGAGGAGGAAGACTTGAAAGCAGGTTTCCTACCTCTTATGTGGCTAAGGGAAAAACATGGGGGAGATAACTGTTAGTTGTTTTTCAGTATTTTTCTGATCTCCAGGGGAGGATTTACAGCCAAGACTCCCAAAGGAGATAGGTGCCACCTTCTCTCCCACCAGTAGCTATGTAACTGCCTCTGCTTAATTGCCTCACCACTAAATACTTTACACCACAAGGCCTCTTGTAGACATTTCTTGCTGCCAGCTTGGTCAGCTTCTGTTTTCTCCTCTCCAGCTTCTCTAATCCCATCCTGAGGTATCAGATTTACTCTGTCCCCTATGCCAGACGTGGCACACTGTGTCTCTAACCCAGGGCTGAGGATTCCAGTATGCACAGGGATAGGTGGAAGTTAGGTATTACAACGGTGTGGTTTTCCTCTTTCGGTGTGAAATCTTCTTTTACCTCAACTATGAACATGTTGAACAGTGAGGAAAGAAGTACTTCTGGCTAACGCATGCACACAATTAATCAAGCCTTGTGATCCTATGACACAGAGCTCTTTGTCTCAGATCTTCTGCAAGGAGTTCCCTCTGGCTAAAAATATATGCTTAAGGCCTTTGTGCTGTTAAACTCAGCCTACTTTATACTTTCTGCCATGTGTGTGGGACTTGAAGGGAGCTGTTTAGAGATAATGCTTGTATTCAGACTGGTACATGACTCTGGGTTTATAGATCAATAAGTATTTCAGTTACCAGCCAGGGAAAGATAAATGTATTTGTTGAGGTTTTTAATTCTTAACGAACAAGTTGGGTTTGTATGGGATGTTTCTTAAATTCTTTGCTTCTCCATGGAAATTTATATTTTCCCTTCTTACACTTAAATTGCATTTACTTCAGTGGAAAATATCTCCATTCCCACACATTTTAACCCCCATACTCTCTTTCCTATGAGAAAAAGTAGAAGTGAAGAGGAGTAAAACAGTGAAAATTAACAGGGCTGGCTTGGGTTTTTAGACCTGCAGCTCTCTGATACCTGAGCCTGCTTGACAAATGGAATTAGTCACATTTTGTAGCATTTTGTTTCATTGTTTTTACCACTCTGGTCACTCTTTCTCTAGCTCTGGCGTTTCAGGAAGAAGAAAGAGGAGGAGGAAAGCATCATTCTTTGTTTCAGGACAAAGTACTGCTTTTCCCTTAGCCAAGACAAAGATTATAGCAGCATGCTCCTGTCACAGATTCCCCTACATATACACCAGGCCTATCCCTAGCTAGCCCCAGTGAGCTCTTAAAATTCTCCCCCTTCCAAAAGAAAGAAGGTAATTTTCACTGACGATGTGACACGTCCTCAGACTCAAAGTTCACAGTGGCGCTCCCCACATGCACATGTCCCTGGTCCCGGCACACACAGTATCACATGTGTGCATTTCCTATTTTCACTTGCATCACAAGATCAGGTTTTCCACCTCTTATCAAAGGTATTCCACAAATCTCATGGCCTTCCAATTGGTGTGGCACCATTCTCTGTGCTGCTGAGGTGTGGCTGTGTATTAGCCTCCAACTAACCTTTTAAGTGACATATTTCTGCACTCCTTCCTGGGTCTGGTAACTGGTGTTCGGAAGCTCACCAGAGCTTCACTTCTTGGGTTCCTGTTCTGCAGCTCTTCAGGTTAACCTTTCTAGCTTTAATCAAAAAAGATGATGTCAACAGGAATCATATTGTAGGCTTTCCCGGTGCCAATTTTAACCTTTATTGTTGGTTAATTGACAAAAGTGCTAAAAGTCTATTTCAGAATTTCTATTTCATAAAAATGTCTCCTTTGTTGAAGTATCAATTAGCAGTCTTGGTTCAAAGTTTATTTCTCTCACATGCAGCCATTTATTCTGTAATAATTGTCTAGATTCTGACATTAAATACTGTAATTTCTCCTGCTATGTTTCAAACCACTTCCAAGGGCTTCTAAGTTTTATTTCCTTCCCATTTTCTACAGAAATAGCTGGAGTTTGTTCATGCTTGGGGAGATTAATAAAACTATATAGTAGATTGTGAAATTCACCTCAAACCAAAATACAATGAGCTCCATTCGCAGACCTCCTGCAGGCTGCATTTCTTTAATTAAATATATGCCAAGATTACTCTCCATGAAGTAAATATATAAAACTGCATATTTGAGGGCAATTACAAGCTAGTGTATTTTGACATTTCTTCACTGCAAATCTTTTAACCTTTATTAAGGGAATTCTGGTTAAATGGATTTCTACTTGAGATATATATAGCAAAAAAAGCTTAAAGCCTATGTGAAATTATGGACAAACTAAAGAGAAATCCTAGGAAATGTGAGTAAATGAAATCCTGATTTCTGTCTTACCAAATGTTGTGGCCAGCAGAGGCTCATCATTAGCAAGCTCTATATGTTTTTACTGAAGCCAGGGGAAGGTGTTTGCACTGGGGAAACATCACCTTTCCCCATTTATAGTCTGGCTTTGTTGGTACAGAGCAGGACCTGTTCCCAACCGTTATTGCAGAGGTGCGGTAGGGAAAGCAAGGAGATAGGGCTGGTTGCAAGTGGGGCAAATACTGAATGTATGACCCTAATTAGCCAAGACAAAAGCTCTCTGCTCCTGCTCTGTTTTGTTTTAAATGGGAGGAAGACGTTAGTTGGCTTTTTGGTTAATCTATGTCAGAAGTTTGACAGTGGGTAACTGAGAGCCTGAGATGCGGGGGTGAGGGTGACCATGGGCAGATGAGCATGGCAGGACGGGCTGGAAATAGGAGCTCTGAGTGGGAAAACAAAGCTTGAAGGTCATTTGCAGCTGTGCTGGCACTAATGGGGAGGACAGGGAGAAATTCCAAGGGTGTGTGGTCCTTCTGCCCGCAGGGATAGGGAGCTGATGTCCTGCCAATGGCCACACTGTTAATGGAATGGCCAAGGCAGAGGTGGATGCTGCATGAGAGCTACTGAAGTCCTGAGGTGTGCCTAGGTTTCCGCTCCTGGAGGGCACCAGAGTCCTCCTGGTCCTTGCATCTTTATCTCAGGCTATCAAACCTGCTTGATCTTTTCCCAAAACTACTCTGGATGTCAGGGAAAAGGGATAGGAAACTTTTCTGAGGAGGCCACAAGAGGGGTTAAAGCAGAGGACATAGGTGGGGCTCTGATTCAGATGTGGCCTGGAGCAGTCAGAGCTCCAGCAGACACTGCTGCAGACACTGGCGTGTAGGTACATTAATATGGGAAACCCCTGTGATATGGGAAACATCCTGGCAAAGAAGCCACAGCTCCTGCTTGAGCCAGGAGACAGCAGTATGCCCATAGTTTGGCTATCATTTTGAGCAAAAACCAGCAGTTCTTGGAAGCTGCTGGAGGCTAGTGGCTCTTTGCAAACTATCCACATGGTTCTGCCTTCGGTATAACCTTGAACTTTAAGCTGTCCTAGAAACACAGACCAACACACGCTGCACTTTATGTACTAATAAACCCAAGCCTGTTCAAACCTGCTTACTTGACAGCAGGCTACTAGATGAAAGCAGGGTTGGTTCACTTATCATCCAGAAATAGAGAGCCCCAGAAGATTTTTCTTACACAGCATAGAAGTTTCCAACTTCTTTCTTTTTCCTTTTTCTTTTTTTTTTTTTCCAGTGGTAATCATTCTGCCATGGGAACGAAAGCAGGATAAAGCTCAAACTTGCCATTCTTAGCTGGTCAAAACAGAAGTTCTGTCTCCATAACTCCAACTTTCCCTTCAAATACATGTGTTGAAACTTTGCCATGGCTATTTTTCTGCCTTCTAAGAAAAAACATTAGATGATCCATCTATAAGAAGATCTCTGACATCAATTGGTAATGGATACTGCACACTAAAAACATTCATTCTGAACAGCTCCTGCCCTGCACAAACCCTAAGCCTGTTTGGCCTGACCTTCTGTGGCTTTTCTTGCCTGCAGAATAACTTATGAAATTTTTAGCATTCCTGCAACCGTAACATCTGGGCCTCATTGTTCTCTACCTCTGAAAAAGGGGGGGCAATGACAAACTTACTTTGCATTCACATCCTCTTTCACCTGTTTCTCTACATGTTTTGAATCAAGATGCTCAAGCATAAACTTTTGCTGGTCATTTCTGGATGCCCTCCTGAGGGGCAGCTCTCAGAGGAGGAGGGAGATAGCCCAGCAGACTGATTTTATGCATACAGCACAGAGGTGATGCTTTGTGTTGGGCAGGTAAACAGAAGAGTCACTTATTCAACATATGCTGTGTTTTGGGTTTATGTGGCAAGGTTTTTGGGAGGGGGGTAGTGGTACGTGCTTCTGTGGGAAGCTGCTAACAACTTCCTCTGTGTCCAATGGAGCCAACGCCAGTGGCTCTGAGATGGACCCACCACTGGCCAAAAACATCAGCAACGGTGGTAGTGCCTCTGGGCATCATAGTTAAGAAGGGCAAAAAGTTACTGTGCAGGAAACTGCAATTGAAACTGGAGAGAGGTGTGAGAATATGTGAGAGGAACAGCTCTGCAGACACCAAGGTCAGTGAGGAAAGGCGAGGATGTGCATGTTGAGGCAGACTATCCCCATGCAGCCCTTGTGGGTTATTGGTGAAGCAGATATCCACCAGCAGCCTGTAAGGGACCCCATGCCAAAGTAGATGGATGGTTGAAGGAGGCTGTGACCCTGTGAGAAGCCCATGCTTTAGCAAGGCTCCTGGCAGGACCTGTGCAGAGAGGAACCCACACTGGAACAGGTTTGCTGCAGGACTTCTGACTCCACGGGGGTCTCACGCTGGAGCAGTCTGTTCCTGAAGGACTGCACCCTGTGGAAGGGACCAGGCTGGAGCAGTTAATGAAGAACTGCAGCCCGTGGGAAGCACTCATGTTGAAGAAGTTCATGGAGAACTGTCTTGCATGAGAGGGATCTCACACTGGAGCAGAGGAAGAGTGTGAGGAGGCCTTCCCTGAGGAGGAAGGAGTGCCGGAGACAACATGTGATGAACAGACCACAACCCCCATACCCAATCCTGCTGTGCCACTGTTGAGGATGAGGTAGGGAAATCGAGACTAAAGTTAAGCCCAGGAACAAGAAGGGGTTGAGGGAGAGTTTCTTATGATTTGGTTTTATTTCTCATCCTACTCTGATTTGATTGGTAATAAATTAATCTGGTTTCTCCAAGTCAGGTCTGTTTGCCTGTGACAGTAATTGGTGAGTGATCTCTCCCTGTCTTTATCTTGACTCACAAGCCTTTCCTTGTATTTTCTCTCCCCTGTCCAGCTGAGGGAGTGGAGTGATAGAGTAGCTTTGGTGGGCACCTGGCGTCCAGCCAGGGTCAACCCACCACATGCTGGAAGATTTCTGGCACTCTGTTAAATATACCAAAATAGTGCTGGTATCTTTTTTCTACGCTCTTTCACAGAAGTACAAGAGTTTCTCTTTTACACATCACTGAGCTATCAGCTATGCACATTAAGAGGCTTTGAATGATTTGAACAAGATCTTCTTCCTGTGCTTTTTGCAAAACAAAAAAGTTCTGTAGTTAAAAAAATAATTAATATCCTTCTCCAATCATTTGCTTTCATCTCAGTCGTTGACTTCCTAATTTTACATAGTGGGTAGGAAATGCTATCAGTAACTTTTAAAGTTTCAGAAGTCATGGGTCACAATATCAATTCTGATAGACAAAAGGATTAGGGAAGCCATGCGTATGTCTTAGGGCTGGAAGGGGTAGGACCAAAAGGTGCCATCATAAGCTCATTAACTTCAGGGGTATGGTGCGGCTTTGTTGTTACGATTTGTTAGAGTGCTTGGAAACAAGCAAAAGATCAGTTTGTGTTTGGAAAGGAATAATCCAGCCTTGTGTGGATGCCTTTTATTTTTAGAGAAATGTGTCTCCCTTAGACCCTTTTAAAAATAAATCATGTGGAGCAGAGGGACAGTGCCTGAATGCAGAATCAACTATTTGCCAACTGTTTTCTTTGTTTAAAATATGCACTTGCTAGACTGAAGCCCAAACTGCAAAGTTCAAACCAACACTCAAATTCTAAACAGCGCAGACTTTAAAGTCACTAAAGTCCAACTGGGAATCGCGGCACTACAGGCAGTCCTGGAGTTGAATTTCCGCACCAGCCTTTGCTTACAAAATATCAGAAGAGGTGCAAGTGCTACCACCTGTTTCATTCCTCACCACTCCCAGTTTTTACAACAGCTCAGTGGTTGTGTGCTCCGCCAGGATGGGGATGACCCAAGTTTGATTTCCAGGAAGGATGGGAAAGCATTTGAGCCCACAGACTCTCAGGGTATCCTCAGGAGGGACTCCTTCAGTCATTCCTGTGAAAGGCATTTGCACTGGTGTGATGCTACATAATAATAATAAAATCTAATAATAAAAATAATATAATAAAATAAAAGAATAAAAGGATTTTAGCATGATTCCCCCTCCCCTGCCTGGCAAGATTACAAGATTACCTGAAATAAGGAGGCATAGGTACTAAGCTTTGCTCTAGGAAAAACTTCTTTATGGCAAAATACTTAAGCAGGGGTTGGAGCTAAGAGCTGGAACCTGTGGGGTTTTTTTCCTAGGTGAACACCTACATCTTTGCTAAATTAGTGTCAAGCACATGCTTTGTGTCCCTGTATGGCCCCGTTATAGTACAAGATTTTACTGCAAGCAGGGCAGTAATTGATAGCCTGGAGTTGGGAGGGGCTGATGGTGCAGGGGAGCAGAGAAAGAGAGAAGGGATGTCTCCATCCGTGTATAAGAGGCCACATTCTGAGCGAGGCACATTAAGCCACCAGATAGAACAAAAGGGTAATGAATGCCCTGATATTCTTTACTTACCCCCATTTGGTAGGCACATTTGTGGTCACTTACTCATTGATCAGGGACCATAATCAATGACAGCCTCTGGGGGAATTTTGCGTAGCCAGTTACAAGTAATTACTTCACTTGGTTTAATAACCTATGAAGATCTTTGCAGAGAAGGAATTATTTGGTAAAGATGAGGGTTTCTTTAAATCTAATTTTTATTGTGAATGAAGCATAACCCAGGACAACAACCAGTGATAATAGCTCCAGTATATGAAAACAGGATATTTATCATTTAACTAAGGGAGCAAGGTTTGAATCTGCAGGCTGGGCCAAAGAGCTGCTACTTAGCAATTTCAAGATGATATAAGTGGGTGTTGGGCACATGGATACTTCTAGATCCTTGGCCAAAACGTCCAGGCTATCCCATGAACAAGATTCAGAGCTTTCAGTGGGGAAATAGCCTGTGAAAGTCATGCTTCCTCTGTCATCCCTGGTAATCTTTCCCCAGGACAAAAATCTGCATTGCTGTGGCTTAATTTAAATATGCAAGCAGAATTTGACTTCTTCCCTTACTTTGTAATTAACTTATAAAGTACCCATCTCTTGGCAATATATCTGGTGTAGTGTGTAACACAGCAGGACTCCTGCGCTCCAGAGCTCAGGTTCACCCCTGACACCAAAGTGGACAGTACCAGAGGATAAAAAGGCTGCTGTGCTCATGACAAAGTGACCTGAAGAGAAAGGTCTGATATGCCCATCTGGGATGACAGCCATCGAGAGACCCCAGTGGACATCCTCGGGGAAGAAGATCCATAGATGGAATCCCTGCTGAGAAGGTTCAAACAGCAAACCCGAGCGCAGCAAAACTGTACAGTTAAAAAAAAAGGAAGAAAAAAAGATAGTTTTCATGTTCCATAAGGCTATGATTATGTGATATACATATTTTTATTCAAGATCAAAGCGTTGTTTTTAATAGTTAAATATTCACAGATGCAAATGATCTTCGATTTGCATAAAGTGATAATTATGTTATTCATTAGGACTTGGTAAACGTTGTGTTCAAATTCCACGATCATTTTGCTTTAGGGTTACTGAGAAACAAGTTTGTGAGTTTGAGGGAAAACCTATTGTGAAAGTAAATGGCAGGGTTTATTTCAACGGAGCTGGGATGATTTACCAACCTCCTACGTTCTCAGTATGGCATGTCCAGTCTAGCCCATTATATCAACTAATGTCTGCGGGGAGGCCCAGGGCTGCTGTCCCTGCAAGGTCATCTGTCAATGCCAGACAGGGAGGGGAAGCTGTCAGTCTCCCCGTGTAATTGTGTCTTCCCAGCTGCACCGCCTGCCCGCCGCTGCCCACACTGCCCGGGCCCCGGCTCCCGGTGCTGTGGGAGACCCATCTTCCCGTCCTGTCTCACACACACACACCTTCCCCTGGGTCAAGAGGAACAATGGTGCAGGGAGGACAGGGCTAGCCTGTGCCGAGCTGCAGACACTTGATAAATGGGTGGGCAGGCGGCCTGTGACAATATGCAGACAAGTGATATCATTTGCAAATGGATTCGGCAAGGAAGCAAGACTATAGGAAGGGGGGAAGACAAAGTCAGGGGCACAGAAAAGGTTTCTCGTTAACCCTTGCGGGAGGGTGGGAAACATGATAGCTTGACTCTCTGGGAAAAAAATGTTGGGAATACTGCTGTTCGGTTCCTTACCTACAACCTCTGGGAGAGCTAAACACCCTACCAGGAAGGTGCATGACACTAACTGCCTTCTGAAAACCCACATTTTTAATATCTGTACTGCGGGCTTTCTCTCCTGATATATAGATATGGGTGTCTTGGGATTTACCTTGCTTAACTCCTTTGGAGATATTCCCATCCCCTTGTCAGAAGCTGAGATTGGTGCCTCAGAATAAGACCTTGGGCTGCAGTGACCTCCCTCTTTAGACATCCCATCACTGGCATCACCCCACATGATGATATAGCCCCATCATCTTAGTGAGTGAGCATCTGGGATGGCATCCACGTCCCACTGGCAAGCCAGCAGAGTTGGAGGGGAGATCAGGACTGCTGGAGGTGCAAAGGTCTCTTCAGGAGGGGCTTATTGAGCCAAACTGGCCAACAGGAGATGTCCTATGCACGGTTTAAATATTTGTGTGTGTAAATACTTTGTAGAGGTCAATCATGAGATTAAAACTATCTCGTTTCCCCAAACCCTTTTTAAACAATGGTATAAGAAATACTCATCATCCAGAAGGCTGGATCCCAAAAGGACAGGACAGCCTACTTAAGCTCTAGGACCATTTTTTTCTAATTACAAAACTATGTCATGTCTCTCCTAATAGCTGATGACCTCCATCTTTCTTCTATGTGTGCATTTTTCTTGGCCCAGTCACACAAGAAGTTTGGCCACGTTTCATAGCCATGCTGTTTGCTTCCAATGAATATGGGCTGTGTTCACGCATCACAAAGTTTGCCTTCCCATCTCACAAGCCCAGTTGTTCCAGTGGCATTAGTCCTACCCCACTGAGCTCAGGCTATCTTGGTGCATGCCAAGGAGGTTGGGCCATCTCTTGGAGAGCATGACTGGTGATGGCTGCTGGGGCAGAACACTTTGGGGCCATGGGGTTACTTGCAATCTGCTAGTCAGGCAGTGACAGCATCGAGCCTACAAGTAAGCCCTACACAGAGTTTCTAAGAGCATCAAGCACTAGGAGTGTTGTTGGGTTCTGTGTTTACAAAGATTATAGACTGTGTCACTTACAGTAACAGAACATGTGTAGAGGCAATGCTGCGACCAAGATTTGTTTTTATATTTTGTTCTTTGTATTGAGGAAGGTTTTGAGAGCTTGTGAGAGCTGGTAAAAGCTGGACAGATCTGTAGGATGCTTCTCAGCTGTCTAAATTATTCTCCTCTTATGAGACAACCACTGTGATGTAGGTTTGAAGGTGTTTCAGGCATAAGTCCTCAACTCATCTAAACCACAGCCACCAGCAAACCCCTGTTCCGTGGTAGACAGCATTGGCTTGCAGTGAACCGTGGTAAAAAAGAGCTAGATCAGGGCAATTCTTCCCTGGCAACATTTGTGACCAGGGTTGTGCTGCGATAGAGGTTCCAGGAGTGCAGTATTTCATGTGATACATCCTCTCCTCTGTGTTTCCTGCCACTCTTGAGCATAGTGTGAACTTTGAAGTACTGCTTCCAGCCCTCTTCCCTGCAAAGAAATGTCATCTTCCTCTTTCTCTTACTCTACTTGCTGGATATCAGCTGTAGCTGCCATATTATAGTTATGCTATTTAAATGCACTAAAAATACAGATCAAATAGCTGGATCATCCATTAAGTGTCTCATTATCCTGTTGAATGAAGGCTCTTTCTGACTTTTACTGTGGACATGGACAGGATATATTAGAACTTGTCTGTCACTAATAACTTCGAGCACACACACACATATAAATGGCCAATTAATATCCACATCTGCCTTAATGCTATTTATTAACTTGTATTACCTATAAGAGCCACTAATGCTTGTGGAACTTATTTCACTTAGTTTCTGCCTTTTTTTCTGTTCTTTGGCTTGACATTAATATTGTATTACTTTCAGAACCTCTCTCATTGTAAGGAGGATGGACAAGATGACCTGATAGCCATCTCTAATTTCTACATACACATTTCCCTCATTCCTGCACAATAAAAGGCAGAGGCTCAAGCTTAGCATCTCAAAAAAAGTTCTTTTTTTCCCTAACCATCTTGCTGTGCTGTTGGCCCTGATTTAGTCATAGCAGATATGCATCAGTTGGTCTTCAGGGTGCTAAGAGCCCAAAGATGGAAGGAGGTCATTAAGGGTCGTATGGACTCCATCATTAGAAACAAAATTGCACATATCCTTTCTTATTTGTTGCTCTCATTTTCTTTTTCTTTTTTTTTTTTTTTTTAGGAGACTTTTACATTGGTCAGAGAAACCAAAGATATGGGGTTTACTTTTATTAGGTCAAGCACTGGCTTTTTGCAATCAATAGTGGGGTCTTTCATTTCAGTCTTTCTGTGCCAAATCACTTGATTTCTCATGGAAATCCTAACTTCTTATGCACACGTCTTCAATGCTGAGGACATGCATTCAAAGTTGCTTCTTCTACATGTTGAAGACTGGCAATAGTACAGAAAATGAAACGTAGGGGATTGGTCTCATGATCAAGGTTTGGTAATTGCATTTCAGGCATTTGGATTCCTTTTGCTATATTGTGTGGTCACAGGAAAAAAATAAAGATTTCTCTGTGCTTCTATTTCTTTATCTGACAATCTAGGTTTCAGATTTTGTGGAATTGAGTTCCTTCGTCTTTGCAAGATACATGGAAATGACACCTGGCTGCTCCCTGTTTCATACTATCTGCACTAGGGGATGAATTTGGGCTTATTCTGAACTGTCCTGGAAATCCTTGTTATGACAGTTTTGCTTGATCTTGAATGTGACTGGCCTTTTATTTCACCTGAGGTGACTGAAAAGGAATGGGGGAGCAGCTGAACAGATGAAAAAAGTGTGTGATAATAAATCTGTAGTCAGAGCAAGACTGAAAATGTGATATTTGGAAAAACAATAACTACCAGTAAATTCTTATCCTGAATGTTGATTTCTGCACTGGGCCTTTGGCCAAAAGGAGCAACAGACGCTTTCTTTGGGTTTCCTTCAGGACCTGAACTGTAAGTCGCCAAGCAGTCTTGTGCAGCTCTACCTATGAGATAATACAAGGTTTTGGTCCAGGACTCTGATGTTGGGACTTCTCAAGTCCTTACGATGGGGTGACTTCCACTTATTCTGAAGTCACTCTTAGCAGAAGGCGAATGTTCAGGTAAATGCAAATAAGACTGTTTTTATTGCAATCCAAATTTAACAGCATAGTTACTCAATTTCAAGACAGGTGGATAGAAATAGAAAAACATAATTATAACTATCTATATGTTAGATCACCCAAGAGGTGTCTCTCTCTGTTTCATCCAGCTAGCAAGCTGTCAGATGCTTATGCAATTTCTTGGCACAGCTCTTCCTTCCATAGAAGTGTAGTCTCGGGCTGAGCTTTCAGATTTAGGAACAGGTTTATCTTTACAACCCCCAACCTTCCCTGAGGATCCATTCTGAATCTGATATCTATGCAGGATAAATGTTCCCTTCTGCCTTGCAGAGTGGAGAATCAGCCCTCAGCATATGACTTCTTTATACACAGAGACCAACATTTCATGTAACCGCCTATACTTTATTCAACCTTACTTCTACAAAGAGAGAAATGAGAATAGTGTGCATAGTGCTTTCCAATTTCTCATCAAGATCAGACATGATGATAAGTAACCACTTCGGAGTGATAGTAGGTGTTAGATGGGGTGAATGAACCTTGGGCTGGGCTCTGAGGCATTCTGGGGCAGGGAATTTCAGTGCTCGGATATTACTGACTAATGATAAAGAGGCTTACATTCCTGAACTCATACTTTTATTTTGTATCTATTTAATTTTAATCTTAATTTATTATAAACAGGGGGAAAAGCATATTCAAATCTCTACAAAGGCAGAAGGTTCTGGGTTTAATATTAAAATATGTCATTTGCAATAACCTTTATGGCTTTGTCATATACTCTCAATAAATGACTTCTAAGATTGATTAAAGACCTTAGCTTTGCTTCACATGTTAATCAATCTCACCAGCCAATTAGAGCTTCTGTGCTACAGACCAACAGAGATCGTTTCTTAGCTATATATGGTAACATTTCTTGTGCAAGCCAAACCTTTATGACCTGGTAGAGGAACTCATGAGAGTTTATGAGAAAAGAACATCAAAGAATTGCAAGATTATTCATGCTGATACTTAACAAGTAGATATTTAGAATCTGTATTTCAGAAGGGGTAAAAGCTAAATGCAGGATTGGTTTCCCTGGGCTGAAAGCAGAATTGGTGCTTAAGAATAGCAGACTCCTACTTCTAAGCCACTCCATGCTCTTCCTTCTTTTTATGACTTGGAGTAGGTCAATTAAATTTGCTTCGATTTCACTACCTGTAAAATGGGAATAAAACTGGTTTTCCATCTGGATAATCTGAGGATGAATTAGCTCATGCTGCAAGTAAATGAAAAACAATATGCCTGTTCCAGCGATCCTATGGTTTCCCACACAAACAATTTAATTGGAAATGAATTTGGAGCAACAAGGGCAGAACTACATGAAGCTTGCAGGTCACTGGTTCCCAGTCCTGACTGCAGTGAGTGTGGTAGGCTATGGAAAATGAGCAGAGGGGGCTACAATCCATTTTCTACATGTCTCCACAGCTGACCTGCTTAGTAGCTTTTATAGCAGAGAGGCCACAAGCTAGACATGGGAAATCAACACTTGTTGTGTCAGTTCAGCTCAGTGCTGAAGCACACTGATGTGCCTGAGTTATACATGAATAAACAGATGATTCCAGCCACCAGGGCTACAAGGCCCTGCATTTTTCAAAAGATTTTTAACTCACTCTAAACATGAAGAGAAATCCTGCACTGTGTAGGATGTAGTGATTAAATGCCCAAGCAAGAACTGCCTTTTGACGTGTGTGTGCCCTTGTCCTCTCACAATGGGTTGCTATGTCCTGACTGGACTCTCTGGATATTAATGTAACTTGAGTAGATAGAAGTACTTATAAATCAAGAGGTGAAGTAAAAACATAAATTGAAAATGACTGTAAATGACACAAAAGGTCTTTTGCTTTTTTCTGTGGGGAGTATTTATTCCAAAACACTTTGATATTGTGAGGTATTGCAATATACTTTATCTCATAGAATATACATTTGAAAGTGTTGAAAGATCAAATTCCTAGAATTCATGTATTCTTGAGGTGCATGTGAACAACATGTTCGTACTGGACTGAGGACATTATCTGAGTTCCATGTATAGCCTGAATTCCAGGCGAGACTGAAGCCAATTTTATTTATGTTTTGTCTTGGTATAATATCTTTCCGTCATTCAATTGTCTCAGTCCAAACATTGCAGGAAAGTTACTTTGAAATGAATGTCTGGGTGTCAGGGGCTAGCGAGCTAATAGTATAATTACTTTTGTAGTCTTTATTAGTTGAAATGTTTATTAGAAAGCTTAGTTTTTATCCAATGAAAGATGACAATCTGGGTTTGATTGAGCACTGTTTGTTGTTTTAATATTGTTAGCTGTGTGAATGGGTTAACACGCTTCTCATCTTCCAGAAGCTGAAGGCTATGAGAAATCCCAGGGGTAGCCACTCCTCAGCCCACATTTGCTGCCTTTGCCAAGGAAAGATCCCATAAGATTTCCCCCCCTCCATCACTAAAGGGTTGTGATGATTTTTAATGTCACTGCCTAGATGGCCTGGAGATTTTTATCTATTGCACTTACAGGTCACCTTAATATTATCTCACTCAGAGGGGGGAAAAAGTTTCTAGTGGGATAATATTAAGTTATACAGCATGACACAAGGTCAGACTGTGAGAGACAAGAATATATGAATAAAGCCAGTGGCCATGAGAGTCACCAGTGTGAAAAAAATAAGAAAAAAAAAAAAAAAAAGAAAAGAAAAAAGAAGAGAAAGAAGAACAAAGAGTAAGAGGGGAAAAGTGCTCGTGGAGGAGAAAAGAAGCAAGGAGAGAAGAAGGAAAGATTAAAAGGGAAAAGAAAGGATCAGGGTCAGGGTGGGTAATGTAAAGTCATCCTTCTTATCCCAATAAGCTGCACACTGCCTGCTCTCAGTGGCCACGTTCATACTGAATTAGCTCCAGACTCTTTCTTTTCTCTGGGACTCCATCTTTTGGAAAATACATCATCAGTACAACTCCATCCTGAAGGCATATTAGCTAATGCATCATTATTGCGATGGCTGACTGATGATGTACTAGTGTCATATATCACCAGAGCTGCGCCTTGCTCTGATGAAACGTTGGTGTGGCACATCTTCAGGGAGAAGCACACAGGTCCCACTACGAACGACTCCAGAGATATAAACTACCCAGAATTAAAGCTAAAGCCTTGGAGGAGGGTAGCCAGGAAAGGCAAGCATCCCTGAAAATCCAGAAGCATCCTGAACCTCCTGAGGAAACCTGCGGTAACTTTGAGTTACATTAGTGGAAGTGCCTGGAAGACTGCCAAAATCCAGCTGCTCGGCTTGGGCAAGAGTCACAAAAGCCTTAGCAACATGGCAGTAATGTGAGGTAGTTATCATGAGCCAGAGAGGGCAACATCCCACTCCAGCCCTGCCTGTGAAGCTAAAATCACAACTTGACTGACAATCAGATCCACAGCAAGGGAAAGGGAGGGATGGGGAAGGTGGGATGGAGGCAACAGCTGTCCTCAGGTGGCTGGCCTTGGCTCCCTTCCACATGAGCATCTCTCCCCTCCTCCCTAAAATACATTCACACTGCCTCTATAGGCTCCTGTGGAAGCCACTAGCTGCCTTGTGGGATGGGCTTGCAGAATCTGTCCCCAGCAAGTGGGCAGCTGCATCACCCTGTTGTTAATCCTACTGTTTTGGGAGTGGGGTGGTGGAAGAAGAATGGAAACTTGGCTGAGTGGCAGCCTGAAACTTGGCACAAAACAGTAATTTCTTGATCCTCACATACATACGCTCTTCCTGTCCTGCAGAGTTTGCTCAGCCATTTGCAAAAGCACTACCAGTTGTTTCATACACACCTACCTCTACCTCAATGCCTCCTTCCAAGACAGCAAATGCACCTGGCTCACCTTCCAAACCAGAGGCTGGTCCTCTCTCTGCTGGTGGCTTCCCAGTGCCCTGGAGCAATTTCTGTCCCTGTACCCCAGTTTTCCAACAGGCAGAGTAGGATCAGTGACACAAACCCCTGTTAGATGCAAAGTTGTATGGCTCTAAGCAAGGCCTCTTGTAGTTTGTTTCTTGCAAAAGAAGTCTGAAATAAGGCTCTTTCATCTCCAGGGACAGGTCCCTCGCCTCACCAGTTGCAATTCCCCTGGGGATAAACACAGGCAACGGTCACATCACTGGTAATCATTTCATGAACTGGATCCCTCTTTTTCCACTGTGCCACGTGTGTAACAGAGGGTCTAGAGTATTTCTGAAGTGGCTCTGTTGTTCGAAATGGAATTACTCCAGTCTACACCCACATCGCTGAGAGTTGAATTTGCTCCAGTGATGCTAACCAAAGAGGATATTTACCAGATAGCTTGGAAATGTAAACTGTCAAAAATTAGAAAAGGCCTCAACTCAGCATATCAAGGTATCATTTTTTCCCTCAGTCTTGCAGAATTGCTGTGCACCTGCCATACTTCACGTATCTTTTAATGGACTTAATATCCTGCTTTTTCACAAGGGAAATAATCCCATCACAAGGATGCAACTATATTAAGGAGCATTGGTTTTCAGTGTTCACCATATAAATAACAAATTGAGCTGTGTGCATTCAGACATTTAAGAATGAATGTGCTGCAGCAAGAAAATCTGAGACTTTGCAGGAATGAATGAATTTTGGCACCATTAGACAATAGTTTTGCTTTTAAAGTATGATTCCTTGCACCTCACAGTTGGCTGTAAGTTCTTCTAACACACTCCTTTGAAAATAGTCTTCTAACACAGAAGGCCCCAGAGCAGGTCTCTGAAAGATTAGCTTCAGATTTTTGAGATATTAATTGACAACTGGGGCTCATCATCTGTAAGGATGATGGGCAGAGAAAGCATATTCAGAGAGGTGGCTCCTCGCAGAATAATCATTGTCTCTGTGTTTCCAGCACCTAATTTGTAATTCCTGTAACCAGAAGCAGGAATCATGGTCAGCAAGCAGGTCGATAGTAACAGGACTAACAAATGAGTGCCACAGGACACCCTGAGGCAAACCAGCCCCTGACAGGTTCATACCTTCTGTTGAAGGTGGTGGAAGATAGAGTTGGTCAACAGATATGTCCTTGCCTTCCTCGCCTAGACCTGAAAAAGTTCTCTATAAAGCTAATGGTAAGCCTGAAATAAAATACAAAAAGATGACAGTTGAGTTCAGGTAAGCACTCTGAAACACAGATGGCTATGTGGGCTGTCCAAGCAGCTTTGACCTGCAACAATAGCAACTGCAAAATTAATCTGAAAGAATATCTAGTTTTTTCTGTTTCTATCCTCTCAGGAGCCCTGTAAGAACAGTATATTCTCAGGTGATTTTCCAGCACTGGGACTCACTCAGTTTACAGCTCTACCCCCCCAGTACTGGTCAAGATCAGGAGAGAGAGTCAGAGAGCAGTAATTAAAAGACAGCCACAGAATACCAGGCAAGGGGTGGTGATGCCCTCAGGGACAGAAAAGCAAGTGGCAGAAGATGGGGCAGTCAGGAAAGCGCTAAAAGTTTCAGTACTGCACGGGTACTTTTGCTTGGATTTAAGGTTTGCTTTAGCCAGCGGTTTGTGTTGCTCTTTGTCAGAACACTTAGAGCTCCACATCTTTTTGATATCCACTTCATAGCTTGCATCTGTGTCCAGCAATATAAGAAGGTGACAGAGGGAAGGTACCTGAAGTTAGCCTCTGAAGGGGTCAGAAGGTTTATATCGCCTTTGTATCAACCAGAAACATCTCTGGGGAAATCAATAATGCAACTTCTTTCCTTTAGATTTAATTAAAGGAACATTTTAAGCTGCAATTTGAAAGCAAGCACAAACAACAAAACCCAACATTGGCTTTCTCTTACAGCTACTGTCTCCTCAGTGCACTGGAAAGTGAGGGGGAGGAATCATTTTTGCATAACATGTTACAGAACAGTTTTTTTAATGTCTGAATTATTTCACATGCTCATAAAGCATTTCAGTCCTATTGTTTCTTTTCACAATCTGTCTGGGGTCATTGGTAAGCAGATCACTTTGCCCACCCAGAATATGGTGAGACTCCAGGCAAAGCAAGAGAGCTGCATGTATGCTTGCTGATCCAAGGTTACCACTACCACCCCTGATGTTTAGAGTCTCCCCCCCGTCCTTTGACAAACCAAATTGCAGGTTGAATCTCGTTAGTAGCCCGGTCGAGACAATGCAATTGATATGAAACTTTAGAGCAGTGCACAGATTATCAAAAACACCTCAAGTCCTCCATGATCTTTGGCTTTCTACTGGGTAAACGTCAAGGGAAATTTCAGACCTCAGCTCTTTTCTGAAATTAGTGCTGCCCCAAAAATCCAGGTTATTGTTTCAATCTCCTCGGCAAAGACTGGCAACTCTGAGCCTTGGAGTCTCTGGCTTTTGCTGCGGTAAGACTGAAACTGGATGGAGGACGGGCTGAGCTATTGCTCATTCGTGGAAGATAGAGCCAAGACCATCATAAGCAAGTTGGTTCTCTGCTGCCAGGGCACCGTGAACCTCTTTGCTGTCCTCTTACCAGCATTACAAAGGAAGAGATCCTTGAGTTAAAAAGCAATACAGGCAGATGCAATTTATTCTAGGACAAGCTGCTCATGAGAGATGTTAGTCAGAACCTAAATGCACTTCTACTTATTTCCATGGAAAGTGAGAATTCTGAATTTCTCTGGATTTCAAAGACAAGAATTAAATTTAACTCAACGCACTTCTGACACCAACGCTGCACCATGCAGGTTCAAGCCAATTCTAGTCAAGTGCTTTGTTCTTGGGAGTGTGGAATTCCTTTCCATCGTCCACCAGATTAACATACTCATTGAGTTGTAGTCATCAAACCCAAATTATTACAATTAATATGCAGCCAGTCTCTGCTGGACAACCTTCTGTATAACTTATATTTGAAGATATTCCAAATATACACTCATGCCAAGTGGAGGTAAATAAGTGAGTGACACTATGGTGTAGGTGGGAATCTGTGAAAAGAGACATCAACTGTGGAATATCTTCTGGAAAAAAACCCCACATATTAATCTGTGAGGTGTTTATTTATAGTATACACACAGATATATATATATCACCCAAGGTTATTCAATCACGTGTAAGTTAATCTCCCTTTCAGTAAAAGACTTTCTCAAGGGACAGAATAAGCAACTGAACACTTAAAAAAAAAAAAATAAAGAAATCCTGCTGCACTGTGCAGTGCCTTCTGATTTTCCAGTTTTACTACTTCAACAATTCTGAATTAGCATGTATTCATAGCAATTCCTAAAGTGTTACAAAATGAATTCTGCAGTGGAAATCTATGCAAATGAAACTCAGTCCATGTTACCCCCTCCATTTGCAAACACACTGAGGCGAAGAGCTTTCTCCTGATGAAACTTCTGACAGTCTGGAGCTGGGGCAGAGAGTCTGTGCAATGAAGCATCTTCGTCATAGTTCTCACTCCTGCTCCTCAACGACAGTACCCAAAGCACCCTGAGCACTGAAGTCCAGGATGAACGATTTGCAGATAGATGTAGCAGTAATGCTACT
>JBCJKH010048486.1:0-43737 GCA_039877255.1 Loriculus beryllinus
TGGTCAGCAAGGTATTGAAGGTATTGTAAGTAAGCTTTGAAACACAATGTCATGTATAAATACAGAGTGGAACAATTATGAAGAAGTTCTGCTTCTTTCCAGTGCATTACTTGCATTACTCTACTTTGTACCTCTTTGGAGTTGTTAAAACTTGAAATACACAAGTAAGAATAGGAGTTTTCAGCTGAAATGTAATCATCTTCCAAAACACACTTGCAAAATATATAACTGATAAGATTTTAAAACACTTTGAGAGTTACAAAAAGTACTTTGAGGTCTCCTATCCAATCCCACAGTCTCAGCAAATGCGAAGGAAGAATAATTTAAGGGAATTAGCATACCTACATAGAAAAACTCAATTGCATCTCGTCTAATGCAGTGCGTGTCTTTTTAGTTAATTCTGCCTTCACATATAAGGCTGATTGTAAAACATAACCGTGGAATAATTGCCATTTTATTTCAGTGAAAAAGCAGATATTGTTCCTGGATATGATTTCTTAGTGAATTCAGTGTGGCCAGAAATAGTACATGGTTTAGAAGAGAAATTACCGTCACTGTTTAACCCTGGAAACCCAGATGTGTTTCATGAGGTAATCTTTTCATTTTTCCATTTGTGATTCCTTTGGCATATACAAGAATTGAATGAGTCATGTTCTCTAGGGTTTTTTTCCTTGCTGCTTTTGTGTAAATTCATATTGTTGCATGAGGTTATCTCAAATCACTTGAATTAATTTTCATAGGAATTCATTCTCCCTTCAAGTTTGCCAGGAAATCTCATACAGAAGTTATTGGAAACCACTAATCATGTGAATTTGGTCTTAGCATTTGTTTTAGGAGTAGGTGTTCCTCCTTAATTATAGAATTGCAGTGTAAGTGGAGGTGGAAGGGGACAAATCCAGTGTTCGCCCAAGACTAGGACTTCTGTATAGAAAAGGCTCTAATGGTAATTCAATACCTGAGTTACAACTTGCTTTCTACTGTGGTTGGTTAAAAAAATTTGTTTCACTTGCTTGTTTTAGTTTTTGCTCTCTTTCAATACTGGCTATATTGTGATTAGAATCACAAATCGACTAATAGAAACAAAAATATTTGGAGGCAGTATGATAAGGTTTAGAACGTAAAAGATGTATTTTCTGTGGTATTGCAATTAATTATGAAGCAAGCTTACATTATAAAATGAATTTAAACTACTTGTCACTTTTATATTTTCATCATTGGCAGCACTGCCCTGCCTCTAGAAGATCATCTTTTACTAATGTTGAAACAGATTTCTTGGTCTGGTATGACAATTGCTGTGGCAGTACTTGATTAGTGTGTCACAAGCAGAAAATATGAGTTTTATGTGCTTCTTCATGTCCTGTCTGTCTGTATTTAACAGGATTGCTGAAATATTTGATTTTTTTTTTTAACTTGCAGCCTGACTTATGATTACTGTGAAACTTTTTCTTTTCAAGATAGAGATGGCAGGCAATAAAAAATAGTGTGAACAAAAGCACAGTAGGCAGGTCGAACAGATGACATAGAGAAATGTTAGATTGCTGGTAGAGGTGCCTAACGATTCTTCTTCCTGTGTTCATGCAAAACTGCTTTTACCTAAATACTTCTATTTCTCTTGGAATTTAAGATCTTTTTCATACAGATATATGAATAATTGCAGGCAGGCAGGTATGACAGTGAATGTTTGCAGGGCAGGCTCTGAATAAGAAGCAAATAAAATAGATGTTGAAGGAAGTTATGGTAATGCCGTGCAAATGACACTGTAGTATGTTTCACCTCCTGGTAAGAATAGAGTTTTTCCATACAGTTTCAGTCACTCTTCAAGCTTTCACCTAATACCCTGAATGCTGCAAATTGTGACCCATGCTGGGCTTCTGTTGTCTCTGCTCTTTGGTTTACACAAGAATGTATTTTATCTGCAGAAGAGCTGGGTTTGTTGTTTTAAATGAATTACTTTTAAAAGGCTGTGATACTGACCAGCAATGACAGTGTGTTTATTAAACAAACAAACGTAATACCCCTGCATCCCCACATGACTTTCAGGTAAACCATGTAGTAGGTTAAAGTACTTGCTTTTGACTAGTTAAGTGACTCAGAATCTAAACCATTAAAATTTTTTACCTAAAAATCAGTAAGAAGTTGACAGGCCAAGTGTAAAAATTTCTGTCTGAAGACTGATAGTTCTGAAATAAGAGGGGGGAAGCAACCGTTAAAATTGTTTCTGTGCTGCTGATAAGCCAAGTAATGCAACAGAGATTTGATACAGTAATCTTCTATCTGTGTTTTCTAGATTAATAGAAATGCAGAAAAGGGTATTTTTTCCAGGGTTGTTTGCACATGTACATATATATAGATTTAATGCTGAGAAATTTGAATATGCGGTGTTATCTTTTGGTAGGATTTTAGATACAGAGCTGGAGAATAGAAAAATTATTTTTAAAATCCTGGAAAAATTGAACTGGTGGCGTAAGCCGGAATGTTAAATCCATGCACCATTTACTTATGTAGAGTTTTTCATATAATTGTTTCATGTTGTTGTGCCCTTATTTCTGAGTCAGATTTGTAGATTTACAGGGTATATGAAAAGAATACTTCTTTTATCCCTGAACATTCATTTGAGATTGTTTAAGTTTAGATTCCTCTGTTAGAAAATTGCTCCATTTTGTTTCCCACTTTAGCTTCTCTTGAAGTCAACAATTCAATCCTAAAAGCTGAAATGAGAATGAGTCCTACAGTTAGTTCTCTCTCTTGGATATAATGTTATCAGTAACTAGATAAATGTCTCTTGAGTTGTCTTCTATTTTGAACATGAGTGTTAGGTCTTTTAAGAGTTTTTTGGTTTATATCGCTGACTAATACTTACAGTAACAAAGCATTGAAAGCTTATTTACCTTTTTTGCATTGCTGAGTTTAAGATCTAATAAAGGAGGCCTGAAAGAGCACTAATCTGCCGTTCATTCTGGATTTAGCTCCCATACCTTGTGTGGTTCCACTGTGTTATAAATACAGCCACTTTGGGTGAAAAGTCATTACCTCAAAGCTTTTGTGTGCAATTTTCAGAATGCTGTCTTGACCCACCGAACTGTCTTTACACACTACAACTGCCATGTCGCAAGAAAAATATGCTTAAATTATCAAAGTTAAGAACTTGCCGGCATACACAACGCAAAAGCCCATGTCAATACATGTCGTGTAGCCACAGGAGTTTCAGAGAGCAGAACCTGTAAGCAGCAGTTCAGGAGCTTTTCCTGAGAATTCTGTTGGTTCCGAAGAAGCAAAATCACATCACTCATGTAGTGCTCTGGACTGTGGGAAAAGTCTTGCTGCTCTGTTGCTGCTTTTACTGCAGCGAAATCAGAAGCACCAAGGTATTCAATCAGGCATATTTCATATGGTACATATGAACATATGTACATATGGTACATATTTCATATTGGTACACCAATCAGGTATATTTCATTGATTCACAGTGGCTTACTGAGCATGTACCATAGGTTTCAGGGCTGCTTTGGTTTGGGTATTTTTTAAAAGAAACTTGCACATAAGCCAAACGTTTTCATTGCAGAGGTAGATTTTTAGCTGTATTTTGATTCTAAATTGGTTTACATAGCCTTTGTGTTCTTGGCTTTCTGCTTTGTGTGTGACTTAATTTATTATTTCATTATTTTCAGGGTATTAGTAAGTTACTGTTTAGAGTAAGCCCACAGTGCCTTTGAGTATTAATATAATCTCTCTTTGCTTGCAACTGACTTAACACTGTTTGTAAACATCTTATTAGAAGTATACAGTGGGTAAAGTTAGTTTATCTGAAATTGAAGTTCTTATGCAAATATTTGGTATTTGCAAAACATAGTTTTAGGCAGACAGGTCTAGAAATTCCAATAATACAGGTCCATTTAACAAAAAAATAGGCTTTCATTCTCATGTTTGTTTATGTTTACTTTGGGATTCATTCCTGATTATTTGTTTGTTGTATGCCTGTATCTCCTGTGACTGACTGTTCTAAGTGCTGTGCAGCACTGTTGTTCCACTCCAGTGACTAAGCTCAGAACTATTCATACATCTCTCTGATCAGTTCTGCTTGTTCAGAGTATTTGGACAATTTTATGCTTTTTAGAAGTGTCCTGCACTGGTTTTTCTTATCACAGAATAAGAACTACTAGTTAATTGGTTTTGTTTTCACTGCAATCCATGCTTTTATCCTAGCACGATTAAGTGGTGGAGTTAGTTTTAGCCCATTCTGAAGTGTGATTAACTGTAATAAGTGTAATACAAGAGTTCTGCTGGATGAGTGGTGACTTTCCTTGTCTGCTGGGACCTGGTATGTGATCAGAATGCTTGTTCTCTGCCTGCAGAAGTACACTACTAGCATGGATTTTGTACGGAAATTTGAACGACAGTGTGGCTCCCAGGCCAGTGTGAAACGGTTAAGAGCTCACCCATCTTACCACAGCTTTAATAACAAGTGGAATTTGCCTGTGTATTTTCAAATAAGGTTAGTATGCAATTTTTTTTTTTTTTCACACTCTCAAAAGTAAAAGTCAATCACAGCAAGATGATCTGGCCTAGGGTCAGATCTCATAGATCGGAGTTTCCCTTGTCAGCAAATTGTAGAAGTCAAACTAAGAATTTAGTTAGTCAAGTAACTGTTTTATACATCTTTGGGTAATTGAGCAAAATCACAACCAGCTGCTCTTGAGTATGTACTGCATTACGCTGGTTTTGATACATTACTCGTAAGACATTCAGGAACAGATATAGGTAAGTCTTGAAATCTTGTTTCAAATTCTTTTTCTCCGGTATCCCTGGAACTAAACTGTGTGTCAAAGGATGCTACTTGTGCAAATCCAAATGAATACTTACTGTGAGGGAGGGAAGGAGTCTTTCTTCTTAGAAATGTAGAATTAAAGGACTGGATAACTTACAGCTTTTCCAGATCTAGGATGTTTCTGACATTCTTTGTATCTCACATGATATACTCTGTGAAGTGCTGGGTCTTGCAACATGGCCTTCCCAAAGATTTCCCCTACTATTTCCTTTTCCTGAGGAGTTAAGTAGTAAGTTTTAGGTTACTTTTCCAACCGGTTTGATATATCTGCAGTGTTATCTTTTACAGATCTTGCAGCTAAAAGAGAGCAGAGAAACCCAAAAAAGCCCCGTCTTAATTCAAGTAATGCTAGAATGTTAATGAACGGAATAGAATGTAAAACCGTATTTTAAGAAAGTGTAGTCTGCACATCTGATTTTAGGGCTGGATACCAAGTCTCCAGGCAAGAAAGAGAACTGTTGATGAAGTCTGTGACCTGAGTGTGCTGTGTGTGATCTCTCTTGGTCCAAAACCTTCTGGGGGTCTCTAAAGAAAGAGTAGAATTTCCAAAAGAGAGGGGAGGGAAACTGATGTGTGTATTTTTTAACCTGGCATTTTTTTATTGCATGACTTAGTAACTGGCAATAACAGTACAACCATGGCCACATTTATCCAGTATCTTTAATCCAGGATAGATTTGCATTATTGCTGAAAGATTTCATCCAGGAATCTTGAAGTGCTGGAACTAGTATAAGTGACAGGAGCATGGGGCTACAAGCAAAGTCTTGGTGCTTTGGTGTTTCATTGCATTTTGTGAAATGTAAATGCAAAGTAGGCCCAGGCTCTGGCATCCTGGTTTGATTTTTTTGCTTGCACATTTGTTCCTTCAGCTGTGTAGTGAATTAATCTGTTACTCTGGGCAAAAAAAGGCTGATGTTCAACTCCAGTCAGTTTCTCCAGACCACTTAGCCGTACAAATATTTGTGCTGGCCCAAGGGAAGTGGCAGGTGTACTTTCTACAGTAGCAGGGCTGAGTGCTCAGACTAAAACTGTCTGTTGAACTGTAGGCCATTATGAACCTTTTAACAGATGTATATTGTTAATGGGTGTGTGAGTCTGCCCTTTTTGTTTGAAATGTTTTGTTTGCCACTTTTCTGATAAGTGACCGCTTGATCAAACTTTGATATTCTTGCTCATAAAGTTGAAATGGACCTACAGCATATTCTTTCTGTTCAAAAATGTTCTTCCCCATTAGGTGTTTTGAGCTTTGACTGATTAAAAAAAACTTAAAAAAAAATAATTCCTTAATCCAGGATTACTGTAAGTCTAAATAATTCACTATTTCAACGAATGGTTGGATAACAGCAGTTGTTTTATCTTTCACCAATTATTCCTATATATAGGAATAATCTGATAAGTTTTGAAAGTGACCATGAATTCTTCAGTGCGCAACTGTGAAAATAATGTAATATATTAATAATGTATATATCAAGGAAGCTTTTTCATTAATGTGTGTTAATATCCTTACGTCAGGATTTAAGTATTATTCCCTGCCCATGGCAATAGGGTTGGAATGGGATAATCTTTAAGGTCCCTTCCAACCCAGACCATTCTATGGTTCTGTTATCTCACACTATGGCATTTAGAGTTAAGATAGTTGGGTTTTTTCTTTTTTCAAGGATTTTTCTTTTTTCGATTACAGAAATCACACGTAACAATCAGTAATGCCTTTACAAACGATCCTTTAAGGAGCAGACAGGCATGCAGGTGTTTATTCTGTAGCGCTGCTGGCTCAAACAGCCCCAGTAACTCTTTCCCTTGCCATTCCTTAAATTACATCAGTACAACTGAGTGTGGAACTGTGGTGAACCCCACATTGCGGAAATTTTTTTTCCTATGGAAGAAATATTCAGCAAAAATTATGTCATTAAAAATACAATTCCATTCTCTAATCCATTTCACCATAAGACCTTAAGACACTGCTCTGTCAGTGGAAGTGGTGCATAGGCAGGAATGAGGTTTTGAAGCCATTTCACAACTATTTCTAAAGTAAGCTTGGTTGCTAAACATACATTAGGAGTTTGAACAAGAAAAGCCAGGTGGGCCCCTGTTCTCATCTGGAAATGTCAATTAAGAGGACCCCTATAGTTTTGTAGGAAGTTTGATAGAAAGGCCTGTATGCACATAATAGCAAGAAAGGGGTAATCAATGACAATAGAGCTTTCTATAGGGAGGTTAAAATGATAGCTTTGTTTCAGCATTTAGAGGGAAAAGCTGGCTAAAGAATTTTCTGCAGCTCTTGCCTGACGGTTTTTAGACGAGGGAAATGCTGTGTTGTTTATCCAGTATGCTTGAACTAAGGGAAAGTGTCAAAGGTTTCAATATTAACTTTGCTGTTGTACTAAAAAAAATGGGGAGGCAGGTTTTTTTTTGATTTTTTTTGCTTTTTAAAGGGTGAATTTTTTCCAGAGGAGGGTCAAAGGTATCCTGTGAGGAACTATTGATTTTTGCCAGGTACAGAATTGTTTGCAGAACCTTATGCCACTCTTCATTAACAAACATGTTGAAAGCTGAAGCCTCTGGTGTCGTGTGACATATCTGAAGGTCAGCTAAAGCAAGTGTGAGATAACTTGTTCACTTTTAGTTTAAAAACAGAAACAGAACAAACAAAAAAAAATCAGTTCTCAGAAAAGCTGAAGATTTGACACACTGTGAGCTATCAATTTGTTCATGTTTGCAGTTGTGACCTTGATAATTTCCCAAAGTGTCAGCTTCATATCTGCCTGTGAAATGTTAAAGGCTCATTTTCAAGTGTTTGAATGTCGGTTTCATTTATATCCCAATTTATGCTGGGAAAAAATAGCCGTAAATGTAAAATCTGTCCATTGATAACACATTGAAATAATACTGAAATAAACATTGAAAAAGTGTTTAGGCATCAATTTAAGCAATTGTTGAATTGTAATATTCAAAACCTTTCTGTCTCTCAGATTCAGAGAAATAGCAGGGGCCTTAGAAGAAGCACTTTCAGATACACTGGAGGAAGCACCAGGTAAACTTGCAATAATAGTTTATTGCGAAGGAAATGGTGATATAACTAACAGTGGCTACTGTCTGTCTATTGAGTATTAAGTAGTGACATGCATCCAGCGGATTTACATGAGATTTCTGTTTTCTGATGAACTTATTAAACAGTTCATAGAGAACTGTTTCATTTTTATAGAGAAGGCAATATGAGAGTATTGTGCTCTTTGTGATGACTTCCTAAAAATAACCCTTTTGACAGTAGCCCTTCACATGTTTGTGTAGCTATCCTCTCAGTGCAAGAAGGAAGCAAATTGACTTTTGGCGTCCTCTAAGTGACAACTAAAGCCTATGCTGTGTTAGGGAATATTTTTCTTACTTGTTTAAAGACTGTAGAGGTGAAACTGGTTATCTGTTGGCAGCATATGCAACATATAGGCTTGCTCTGGTTTCTCATATCGGTGTCTGCTCCAAAAATATACATTGATTTATGAGCAGATGAGGAGATATGCACAGAAAGGATTACAATGGAAGAGAAAATATGGTCTATTCATTAGAAGTATACTGTAATCAGAAAAGCTTACTTCAGTTAACAGAGTAAATACTTATGAAGAAGGCAGCTAAGAGTCACATAAATAATATCTATGTGTATACACGCGCATGCTCTCTGAAGAGAGAAAAGAAAAAAAATCCTAATGGAGATTAAATGCGTAAATCCTGCCACTTCAAGGCATTTACCTGGAGCTTGCAGACACATTCATTATGCCTCTAATTGTATGCTATAAAATGTTGGTGCATGAACTACTTTTAAAATATTTGGTTTAAATATGGATATTCCTACTGTGTTTTAAGGAAATATTTATAGCTCAGATGTAACTGTGATAGGAGCAGTAGTTTAGTGCTGAGGGAGTATTACTGTTATGGCTGGAAAGCATGTCTAATAAAACTTCTTCATAAGACAGACAAAAATTATCTTGGGATTGTTACCTCGTAAAATAGATTATTTGGCTAAGCTGTTCCTGCCATTGTTGCAGGCAAATTCTCATTTGTTGCTTTTGCAACAGTGAAACTTAGTGGAATTTGAAATCTAAAATAATGAAGAGCTAATATTGTATGACTGTTTTAGACAGGGCTTAATAAATCCTCTTTGCTGTCTTTGTGTCTTTTTGTAAGGCTTTTTTCTTACCTTTTTTCTTATTAATCTCAGATAATACAATTACACTGATTTTACGTCTTTTAAGCATGTGCTTAGGAACTTGATCCTTGTGTGATTGTTTCTAGATGGCAGCTCGTACTGTCTTTTGGCCACCCACATGGTCTGGGCAAGTCTTCTGAAGTGCTGGTCAGATCAAATGTTTTTACCATTATTAGCACACCGCCTGTGGAAACTCAGTCTGCAGATTTTGGCACGCTACTCTGTGTTCATTGGTGAGGTAAGAGAACAGCATGCCTGTGCTTTTGGTAATTGGGTATGTCCGTCAACAAGAGACCTTTTGAAACAAAGTTATGTGACCTCTTTGTATGTGCTTTTTCCCAGAACTTAACATTCTTTAAGATGAACACTTTCAGCCAGTTAATGAGTTTGTTTTATAAAAAGCACCACTACAAAACTTGTTATTAACTACAAGCGTGAGTGTTGCTGCAGTGTTACTGTCTGATGGTTATCAAGACTGTACTTCCATGTATGCTTGAGGCTGCCACTGAAAAAAGTAGCCAAAATCGTGGTTTTGTTCCTTTTGTGTGTTTACTCATTGATACAATGAAGAGGTTGTGAAACAGCCAGGTGAAAACTTAACCCTGCCAATAAAAAGGAGTAAATTAATCTAGATCAGTTGCTCAGCATTGAGATTATAAAACCGTAAGTTTTATGGGCAACTGACTCAACATCAATGATTCCCTACTTTTGAGCAGGAGCGGTTGTACTTCGCTCTTCTACTGCCTGCTCCCAGCCATACAAGTGTGCCCCTGTTTCTTATGTCATAGAAAGACAGCATGATAAAATAGTTGTGATTTAAAGGGACTTCTGGAGGTCATTTGGTACAAATTCCTGCTCAAAAGAGGGCATCTTAAATAAGGTTGTTCAGACCAAGCCTTTTGAAGTTGCATTTTAAGTATATCCAAAGATGCTGATTTCATGCCTCTGTCAGAACCCTGGTCCAATGACTGACCACTTTTTCTTCATATTTGGTCCAAATTTATCCTTGCTGCAGTCTCTGTCCAGTGCTGCTTACTCTGTCACTGTACCTCAAGGAAAAGTTTGAGTCCATCTTATCTTCACATGCCCTTAGGTCGCAGAAGACAGCAATAAGACCTCCTTTATCCTTTTCTTGTGACTCAGTTCTCTCAGCTAAATTGGCTCATGAAAAGTACTGATAAGTACCAGGGTTAAAACAGAATAGTTGAATGAAGTATGTGTTTGACAGATTTGCTCAAAATCATCTGACTCTGTAGTGAAACAGAAACAGTTTTCAAAATAACTGTTTTAAACATAATTTAGGAATTCTAATATCTTTTGTAAGTGTGCCATTCTCATGCTGGCAATGTTACACATCTTTTACTGTTTCTCTTTGTTCAGCTTTAACTGCCTTCACTATTGCTAGAGTTCACATCTCAATTTGATGTTTCAGGTTTCTGTAAGGCCTATTTCCAGTGAGAACACAAAGGAAAGCAAAAAATCTCTGTCAGCCAGTAGAAAGGAATCTTCTGTAAGCCTCAACCCTAGTGAAGAACAAGCGAATGGGTCTTCTCCAGAAAGTCAGCCATTGCCTTCTATATCTAGTACCCAGTTGATACATGTTGCTGCAGATCTCGACAAACTCCAGGATCAGGTTTGTGCTTGTGACTTTACTTACAAAAGAGACTTTGTTGAGCTATGTATTTTTATTGTTTAGCATCTTGTTAAGGACATGAAATAGTTTAAAATAATGTACTGTACAGCTCTTTTTTTTAATCTTAAATGCTAATACTGGAGTAGTCTAATGTAGAAAATATCCTCTGAAATAAATGGTCTACATTGTATTTATTTGGAATAGCAAATAACAGAAAAATTACTTTGGTTATTTAAACTCTTTTTATGAGTAGTTGCTGGACTTAACAGCTAGAATAGTATGTTTCTGGGCATTTTTGGTGGAAAGTGTCACTGTGCCAGAATCTTACCTTTACTAGTAAAATCTGTTGCAACTTGGAGTGCGGTGCAATATTCAGCTTTAATTTTATGCTCTCTTTTAAGTGTTTACAGGTTTTAATCTTTGAGGTTGAAAAAAGTTTTATCATCATGATTGTACTTTACTTATGGTCCAGATTTTTGAAGAGCATTGATTTTCTTCCAGTAGGGATGATTTCTGTGTGTTTTTGGTCAATAAGGCTGAAATTTCTGTAATTTGTGAAGTATTCTTGTAGTACTGGTTTCCCATAAATGCAGTAAAAATATAGAAAAGAAGGTGTCTTTTGATGCACTGGTGGCATAGAATGTAGGAAATTAGTTAAAACACATTTATAACATGACTGTATGTATTTGTTTTGGTTTCTGTTTTTTGTTCAGATTCCCAACATCTTAGAAATGGTTAAACCAAAGCTTGAAATGATTGGCTTCAAGAATATGTCCTGTATTGCAGGTAAAGCTGAGATGCTGAATTCAGTCTCCGTCCCCTTTCTCCCAAATCCAGTCTGGCAACCGAACAGCTTTTACACACAGTGTCATTATTTACAGTGAAAAAATTGAAAATGCTATTGGTTTTATTACTGAAAGAAGCTTGCTTTAGGTTTAACTTGTTAAGTAGAAGCTTTCTTGCCAGGTGAGGTTGGATAGGGTTTTGAGCAACCTGGTCTAGTGCAAGCTGTCTCTGCCTATGGCAGGGGGGTTGGGACTAGGTGGTCTTTAAGGTCCCTTCCAACCCAATCTGTCTTATGATTCAGTGATCTTGAACTAACATTTGGAGTCTGGAAAATATTTGATTAAAATTGACAGTTTGAAGTGCCTTTTTTTTTTTTTTTAATGGGAAACATGCAGCCTGATTTCAATTTAGTAATTAAAGCCAGGCATGTAGCTGGTTGAGTGAACTGTTCCCTGACTTCAAGTAAAGCCAGAAGTTCTGTGCTGTGAATTCCACTTACATCTCTAAATCGGGATTATCGGTAGATGTCCAAGTCCATAAGAGAGGTAGGAGCTTGTGCATGCCCCCCACTCAGTAGATGGCCTGTTGTCCATCACAACTTTGAGTACACTGCAGTCATTCCATAGGGGATTTGGATACTGTTAGCAAGAATTTCACAACCACAGTTTCTGTGGTAGGTTGGAGCCTTTTGACTCAAGCTTCTTGCTGCATTGATACTGAAAAAAAAAATGGCAAGCCTGGACAATGTTACTTTTTCTTTCCCTCTGTTTTTCTGACTAAAGAATAGTTGATGTTTTATAAATGGCTGGTGTGTATTTATTTAGGAAACATTTTGTATTTGACGCCAGCAGCCATCTAGGATAGTGAGTGAGATGGGGATGATGGTGGGGTGTACATAATTTATGTTGTGATCGGGCAGGGTAGCTCAGTTTAAACTTTAGCATTTTTACTTCAATAGGAGCCTTAGAAGACTCAAAGACTTCTTTATCAGCCTGTGTGCCTACCTTGAATAACAGGATTATCCAGGATCTCAGCGAGTCCTCCTTTACTTACCTGAAGAGTGCACTGGAAGTTCCAAGATTATATAGGAGAACTAATAAGGTCAGTGATAGCTGCAGATACAAAAAAGTCTTGGAAAGGCCAATGCTAAGCATGTTATTTTTGGAGCAGACACCAATAGGAGTTCTTCAGGCATGTTCATACCTGCTTGACAGTCAAGAGCCCTACTAAATACCTTGAGATAATTCAGTGATTCACTGGTTTATTTCATTGCAAAGATAAAAAAATGGTATTTTCAACTTTTAGGTAGGGTAACAATGAAGGAAGGGCAAGGAGTAGAACTGTTGATCTGAAAGAGGAAGAGGGTTAAAGAGGATAAATGTGTTTCCCTTACGTTATGTACCATAAGATGCAGCGCTAGTGAGTGGCAGGCTTCTTTTGTCTATGTCAAGAAACTTCTTCCCAGTGAGCTAGCTGCCTCGATTTGATTCAAGAAGTATCTTGTACAAAAAGGACAAGATGAGAATAGCTAAAATTAGGAATTTTTTGAGAAATTAAATAAGTAATATTGAAATATGGTGCAAAAACCAATTGTCTGATCTTGGCTTTTTCTGATACTGACTTGCCTTTGCCAGGCTGTCTGCACAGTCATGTTGGTAGTTAGCTTGTTATCATCCAGGCAATAGAGAGAAATTTGAGTAAGAGGAACCACAGAGTACTACAACCTTGCCTGATTTGAACACAGAAATTCTAAGATTTGGAACTCTTAAGAGGTTAATGATGTATTTCAGGTGTTAGAGATTTTGTGTACCCTGGGTGTGTTCTGTTGCTTCGCAGTGCATGAAGTTCACCCAAGCTATGCGTGAATCATCCATGGAGAGATAAAGCATTCTGCAACCAAAACTAGAAGAGAAGATAGGGGATACTAGTTATCCCAGAAGTATTCCTCTGGAAAATACACTGAGGGAGCAGGATGGCATAAGAACAGAATAAAAAATGTTTTTAGTTTAGTGAATTATAGCATGATATAGTAGGTATTTTCACATAGATATAATAGTCTGTAGTGGACACTGAGTCTGTTCAGTTCTCTCTGAAATTGGAATAATCAGAAAGTGCATTTAGGATCATGCCCTGATAATAGGAGTGGCTAGCTAGCACATAGATCTCTCTAAAAGCTTTGGTAATTTTGAACACTGTTCTCTATTATATCACATGATATAACACTATAAATGATTTTGTGATGGTGTCTTTCCTGTGTATGATGATCTCTTAATTAATTTATTGTGAATGAAGTACTTACCTCTTTACTTAGGTGCAGGCTTAGGATTTTATATATATGCTAGAATTTGGTGTTGATGCTTTCAGTAACTAAATTACTGGTTCTTTTTCCCCACCTTGTTTCCCTGTCATTTACCAGGAGGTGCCAACTAAGGCTTCACCTTATGTTGACAGTGCTCTTAAGCCCTTCTACCGACTGCAGAATGAATACAAAGGTACATTGAAGCAGCCCATGATTCATCAATGGCTGGAAAGTGCCCTCTCTGAAAGCACACAAAAGTAAGAGGAACCATACCGAACATTGTTTGCGTTAATTAAAAACTCCAGTGTTCATTGAATGGGTACAGGAAGGATACCTAAAGCACTGTGAATTAACTGTAAAGAAAACAAGAATGTGCCCGTCTTATGGCAGGGTGTATTTCTTCAGATATACTCTGGTGTTTGTTGCGTATTCAGCAGATGAAAAACGGGACAGATACGTGACTTCTGCTCAGAGCTGTGCATAGGGCATTTGAAAAATTGTTTAGCTCTAGTAATGCGACAGTGAACTAAAACTTGCCTTTTGTTTCAGAATTGATGTAAGACCTTAACCTCGTTATTTTCAGGGACCAGTGGGTGAATTTTCAATAAATCTGAGTTCTACTTTGTTTTGACTTTTGAAAGGTATATAATGATTTCTCAGGGTCAGTGATGTGCTAACGTGTATGAAGTAGGCTTTTCTGTAAAAATGATTTTTTTTTTCTTATTTATTTTACTTAATGTAGGTATTATGAAACTGTATCTGATGTGCTGAGTTCTGTTAAGAAAATGGAAGAGAGCCTAAAAAGATTGAAGCAAGCTAGAAGAACTGCAACTTCAAACCCTGTTGGTACAAATGGAGGCATGAGTGATGACAACAAAATCCGACTGCAGCTGGCCCTTGATGTTGAATATTACGGAGAACAAGTAAGTTACGAGAAACAAGTTTATTTATTATTGCTACTAGGTTTGGAAGGGTGTGAGAGAGGAAAGAGAAGTTTGACTTAGTTTTTCGGTCTTGAAAGCTTTGTCATTGTGGTTGGGGGGGTTGCTTTCTTTTTTCACATCTGTAGAATGCAAGTAACTTGAGACCTTGGTGATTGTAGATACTGCTTGAGCAATATATGCTTCCCTGTCCTTTCTTATACAAATGCAAAACTTGTGCTTGGTGCTCGGACGTACAAAATAAAAAACACTGTATGGACAGATCAGAGGGCAGGGACCTTCCTTAGCTCTGATCATCTTTATGGCCCTGCTTTTGTTTGCCTTCTCTCTGGATATTTCCAGCCTTGACTTACTGCATAGTAAAGGGTCTGTTTCCAAGAGCTTTAAAGATGTTAGCCTTATTTGTTGTTCTGAATAGCTGTAAATTCCCTTTCAGTGCCAAATATGAAACCTTAAATAACAAAATAAGAGAAGAAAATGTTCCAGGAAATGTGTGCAAATAGCTACATGAAATTGTTTAAATATACTATTTTGTACTAATTTATTTCTGAGAATTGTATACAGAAATAAACAACATTCTAAGTGCAAGTCTGTATCATTAGCTCCAAGCAGTTGCCATCGGTCTTGTTTGTGAGCAGATTTTGTTGATGTGTTATAACAGGTAGATAAAGTCTGCCTGTGTGTGAACAGATGCTTTTCACATATCTGGGACTTAAAGGAAGGAGATTTGGGTGGCAGTATGGAAATCTTACTTATTATTTGGCAGGTTTTGGCTGGGGTGGGCTTTTGTTCTTTTATTCACATTATGTGCACTGACATCACTGCAAAGTGAATTTAAGCTGAACTGGGTTAGATTATTCATGATCACTTAGTAGCTGTTTTGGTGCATGTGAACAGTCCAAAGAGTTAGTTCCAGCAGCAAGCACCTTTTTCAGAATCATTTCATGATGATTTTGTTATGGATCCAGGTTTTCCTTTTTCGCTGCATGCTTAGTTTTTTCATGGCCTTATTTTCCTAATTGTCAGAGCAATAGATTTCCTGAGTAAGGAATGACTTGCAGCAACCTCTCTATTTGTGGAGTTGTTCTCATCCCCCAGGAAGCTGAAGGCTAGAGCCATAGGCTCTTGCAGCTTTCATCACCATGCTGTTGGCTGTTCCCGGGTATATTCATGTTTATCTTTAAAATTTTGCCCAGAAACCTCATCTGAGGCTTTGAAAAAATTTCAGTTGAAATCAGTGCATTAAAAACAAACTTAAAGCCAAGTTTCTCTTTCCGACTGTTTCGCTGGACAACTTCCAGCTGGATTTAGTTACAGCTTGCCTAGATGATGGTTAAGTATTTCCCTGCAAGACACCACATTAACTGTAAAGACTTAAGTGAGCAAAGTTGGCTAAAAATATATTTTATAGCATGCAGTATATACACTTGTGGGTTTTTGCCACATATCAATGCAGGACAAATCATGTGTTTTGCTAAACGTTTTAAGTAGAAAAATCAGTGAGCTTTTGATGTTTTAAAGAAAATTAATGTATGTTCTGTGTTTTCAGATACGAAAGATGGGACTGGAAACAAGCAATCTAAAAAGCTTTTCAGCGCTTACAGAGCTGGTTCTAACTGCCAGGGATCAGGCTACAGCAGAACAATCCTAGATATTTTTGAAAGCGTGTGACTGAAGATAAACAGTGTCCCTAAAGAAAGAGAATTTAACTCTTCTTTATTTTACAAATAAAGTAGCAATGAAGTGCTTCCTATGTATCTCAAGCAGCCAGTCTGCACTTCTACGTTCAAGATAAGCTTGTTTCACCAAGACTGAGCATTTACCAGAGTTTTCCATTATATGGAAAGCAGTCAGAAGTTCTGAACTTTCTACTGTAGAATAAAAATGGAAGAAAATGTGGGCTTTTTTATTTTTGTTGTACATCGTAAAATGTAGAAGAATGAACTTATATGATGAAAATAATATGTAATAAATTGTCTTCCTAACTTCTGGTGTCCCATACATTCTGAATTCAAATGGATTCATTGATGGCTGTCAGAACCTTTCAGAGGACTTTATTCCAGCTCTTCTGGAATAAAGAAAATGCTTACAGGAATAAGAATCTGCTATTTGTTGTTACTGCTTTGCACTTACCTGCTTTCCCTCATCGTAGGGTATGCTTGGCTCTTGGTTGAGGTTTGAGTAGTTTCATTTTACTGATTTTATTTTTTAGGGGAGGGGGGGAAGATGTTTGTTGGAATTTGGGAATTTTTTTTGCCTGAATACATGTTGAATTCTTGTCATTTCAAACCTAGTTACAAAGATTTGTGTTGAGCCTAGAGTGATTTGTGTAGAGACATCTTTCACATGTGAGGGACAGATGACACCGTTGGGGGCAGTAGGAGATGAATTTGAGGCCTTCAAATGAGAGAACACCTTCTGTGAGTGAAATAAGGTTGTGTTTTGGGGTTTCTGCTTTTTTTTCTTACCCTGTGAAGATTTATCACTGGAGTTCTAGTTCATGTTTATTAATTAAAAATACCCATTTCTTCCTAAAGTATTTAGAGAGGTTGGGTCTTAACGGGGGAGCTGAAGACAACACAAGTCTTCCAAGTACAGAGATACAGAGTCCGTAGTCCGTGGCTATTCTGTATCATTGAAGTTGTAGGGAGCACACCTTTCATGGCATTAAGGCTTTTTATTCCTCACTGTTGATGAACTGGTCATATTCTAGTTGAGAAGACACACCTGTGTGACCACTGTGCTTTTGAAGTGGTTAGGATACGTGATTATTAGGCCTTTTACAATTTTATGAAGGGAGACAGTGAGGAAAGTACTGCTGCTTAAAATTATGTTGATTCTTCTTGGATTCCATCTGAGTAATGGAGAGCAGGATTTGGCTCTCCTAGTTAGCTTACGTCTCTCTCTTCATGGCAACATACACAACTTGAGAGAGCCTCCAGATTCATTGCTGAAGAAAGCAGAGTGATCCAGCTTGCCAGATGTCACATCTGTTTGTTTCATTCAGTGATGTGGAGATCCTCAGCCAGCTAAGGGCTTAGGTACACACTACTGAGTGCACCTAATTCTTACTACTTACGAGCAAGAAATTTTTTGTCTGTGTTCTATTTTTAACAGCCTTCCAATTGATGAACCTAGAAAGCTTGGTCTCCCTGCACCTCTTCATTTGATTTTATTAAGTCAGGAGTAGAGACATCTTAGAGCTTACTGTTTTCAGCAACGTTTTACTATAAGACAGACGTGTGAGTTGTAGTCTGAGACTGAGGTTGTAACATGCATTGTGGAACTTCTTGTTTGGGAACGTGCGTATAGATTTAAATGTCTATAATAGCTGTTAACAAAAGTAGCAGGTTCAGAGATCTGTGCATACAGCTTTGCCTGTATCCTCAAAATCAGGGAAGAGGATGCATTCTGTATACCAAGGCAAAAAGGCATGAAAAGGTTACTTGCCCTTTTGTTGCGTGTGATTTCCCACATCTTCCTGCAATAACAACACTTACTGCTTGCCATCTTTGGCTTGCTGAGTACACAGGCTGAATTCTGTTCTTTTCCATTAAAGACCAGCTTTAATTTCGGGCAGGAAATCACATTGTATAGCAAATCAAATCATCAAATGGCCCTATGATTGCTGTAAATATCTGCATCACTGGGTTTATGTCAGTTCCCCATCTTTTATTTTTGTTCACTTGAATAGCATTTAATTTTCTCTCAGTGGGATACAGCATTAGTTAAAATACGTGATACCCTGTTGAAAGAAAAAAGCGAGTTGAATTGGCTTTGTCTTTGGTAAAATGAATTTTAGCATTTAGGAAGGAATTTACCTGGAAGAGGGTTACAGCATTGAGGAGAAAAAGAGTGGTGGCATGTTTTCCTCTAAAGTAGTAATTGGATTCTCAAGTTTGTGGGTTATACCAGAAGAGGACCAGACTTTCAATCTTGTCATCTGAGGGCAACTAGCAATATATATATTTGGCTGGACCACTCAATATTGAAGAATATTTACTCTTCATTTTATAAGCATATGTGGTTTTGTGCTTGAACTGGAGGGATAGGAAGGAAACTGCCTAGGCATTCCTTTTTTAAGCTTATCAGCCTTATTGTCAGCTATGCTCAGGGATAAACTGTTGTTTTGATGAAACTTAGAAAGTCTGTCCTTGTCCTCGTTCCCTTTCTCCAAATCTGTTTGTCAGAGCAAGATTTTAGGTGCTCAGACTTCAGCTGAGAGCTCAGTGTATGAATTATGCTTGGGTTGTGCATCGCTGCATGCCTGGCAGACGAATTTGATGGAACTGGAGGAGAATGAAGGGTATAAAATGCCATAAAAATTTTAGGTGTAGAATTGATGTCCGAATCAAGTCTCAGGAGATAATACATTGTTGGGGAAGTAGAGAGATTTAGTTGGGAGGAGTGGGGTGGGGTATATATTTTGTTTTGTTTGGGTTTTTTTCCCCATTTGAATGTCTAGGAGGATGGGTGCATGTAGAAATAGCTTGTCTTTTTGGTACTGTAGCACATGCTCCAGCACTTCTCTCTTCCCAGTCCTTGCTCTGGCCAGTCCCCTGTCTCTGCCCTTTCTTCCTTGTTTTCTGAGAAGTGTTTGGTTTTATGGATGATGGGTTCTGTTTGTTTGGTTTTCTGCCTGTGACTACTGAACAGGGTACTGAGCCCTGCAACAGCACGCAGCCCCCACCTGCAAATAATGGCATTTTGTCCAGGGTCCAGGGTCTCCCTTTTGTTATTTTCCATCTTCATCATAGAAATGAAATATTTAGTAGTTTGAAATTTCATTTATGGCTGATGCTACCTTCTGACTTTAATGAGCAAATGGGATAACTTAAATTAGTGAGAGCACTTGAAAGCTGCCTCTTTCGTGCTTACAGCTGTATTGCTGGCTGTATTGCATGATAAATATGCAACTTATGTCTTTAAAAAAAAACCCATAAATCTGACTTGGAGCAAATTTCAGAAGCCAGAAGAAAGGATGTAGTTATGGATATAAACCCAACTGAACTGTGGCAAAGCAACTTCGAAGTGGGTTTATTTGCATCTTTCTGTCTCTGCATATTTATAGTTAATTGCTTGTGTATACAATACCAGCACAGTATTTAGATGTTTAGAGCATCTGGAATGCATAGCAGTATAATCAGGTAAATATGTGGCTGCAGTGTCGTACAACTTGAAATCCCAGGATTCTCAAGAGTTGTGTTATTTATTAGACTTTTCTGAAGGATCTGTCCCGTGTATACATCACCAACAGCAATCCACTGGCAATATTGGGGTTTGGGTTGGAGACACATTCGGGTCACTGTGGATGACAACGAGATACCATGCTCTGTAGGATACTTCCTGGCATCATACACCAAAGAGGTGTGCGTCAGTGCTGAAGAAAGATCTATAGACGAGGGGTGGAAATCTTTGTTCCATTGAGAGGTTTCCTTAGTACTGAGATTTCACTCCCAATTCCTCACTTCCTAATTCAAGAATCTTCTAATAATTTATTGCTCCAGTTTAATGGTTCAAACCTTTATGACTCCATTAAGAGTTGGGTTGAATCACTGAAACCTTTTCATTCATGTGTAGCAGCACACCCACCATTTGCACTAGCATAGATTATTGCCATTAATACTGTTCTTTAAGAACATATGGTTTAAATATGTTAAAGTTTACGGATCTGGTCTCTAAGCAGTAACGTTCTTTTTCATTGTAAGTCTGTTATAAGTGCCTCTCAGGTTAGAAAGTAATCCAAAGGATAGAATTGTATTGGAATAGTAGGCCTTGTCTTTCTTTCTAAAGAAAATGGATATAATTCTGTCAGGCAATGAGAATTTATCCATCACAGTTCATTAATGCTCCCAAACCCTATTTTTAGCTTTTTCCACAGAGTTAAGAAATTAAAGTATCCATTTGGGCTGCAGGAAGAAGAAACTCTGAATGTGTTTTTGCTTCCAAGGCAAAAAATCTTGTCTCAGTGGGACAAGAGAAGCTTGCCCATGCTGTTGGCAGCATGTTAAAAGAAAATATTGCTGATGAAGCTAGAAATCTCTGTGGGTAACAGTAAATCTTTAACATAAAAACGGGTCTCTCTTGCAAAACTGACCAAAGTAAAAATTACAAGGTGACCTCTTAAAGAATGAAGAGGTTCTTCTCTGTACCTTTCTATAGTAAATGTGTATGCTTATAAAACTATTTTTGAAGTCACTGCCCTGCTGGCTACTACTTTGTCCCCACTGCATCAAAAAAAGGGAGCTGGGGGCAGAAAGGAGACAAAGTGGGAATAAGGAAACGAGAAGCTGGAGGAGAGTTTGGGTCACTTCACGTGAATAGATGAACAGGGGTGAAATGTTGCAATGTTTAAGCTTTCAAAAAAGCTGTATTTCAAACACTACGTGCTTCATCTCAAAGCCAAGTAGAGCACTCAATGAGGTTATAAAAATAGCTGATGAATAAGAAAAAGGTGATGGGAAATGTGCATCATTCCCCACCTTTGCCATCCCCTGTGCTTGCCTTTACACCCCTTGCAGGGGATTTGTTACTCTGCCAAGGAAAAGCATTGCCCTTGTCTTCTCTTCTAAAACAGCTAAAAGGAACGGCTTGTTCAGTGTTACATCCAGGAACACCGCATCTTCCTTCTGTGCTGTGAGGTCCTCTGTCTGATCTGTTCCACCACTGGTCAGTTTGAAAAAGGCTTTATTTATTACCTGCAAGGCAAAATACACGAGTAACTGGAGTCATCAGAGCATGACAGTGAAGAGACAAATGAAAGCTTGAGTAAATGATAAAGCACATGAAATAATAACTTAGCAGCACATGATAGACTCCATGGATAGTTTAGAAAAAGATACTGGAGTACTTGTTCCAGAACATGTGAAAAAACTCTACAACTGCTTAATAATTTAACATAATTTGCCTTCTTTTTATGAAAGACAGCCCTCTCCTTCAAGCTCTCCCTCCTTCCCCTTGGGACTTGGATGCTGGAGCCTGTCTTCAGGTGAGGTGGTGTGCTGCAGGCACCCATGTGTGTGCCATGTCTGCGAGTAGTCCCTAAGTGATGGAGCATTATCCTCAACAGCCCAGGAGCTGCAGCCTATACTGCACGCTCCAGCTGCGGTGCCTGGAGGTGTTTGAGCTGGAGGTGGTAACAAATGCAGTCTAACTTGCACACGCAGTACCTAGCACACTTGGATCTCAAACTTCATCTCACTGTTGCTGTTTGTGTCTGTGCTGTGATGAAATCTGAACAGTTTGAAGGCAAACCTGTTGCTGCAGATAGGTCAATCTAAGGAGTATTCATATCTTCCAGTTATCCTAAACGTCCCCCACTGAGCATGTCCCACATGGCTCTGAGTTGTTTGTTCTAGGTAAATTCACGCAGTTTAAGAGGCTGAAACTGAGCATAGTTTTTAAGTGCCGGTAATGTGTACTGTACCTTCCCAACTGTGAGATTGGCATCACTTATTCTGCTGAGATCTGCTCCCTTCCCCAGCAGTGTAGGTAGTTCCATATTGGCAAGAAGTTCCTGTAGATCGGAGCTGCCTTCTATTGTTAACTCTGGCAGTGTTAATTTAATTTCTCTACAGAAAAAAGAGAGAGAGACACAAGTGAGTGCATGCTCTCCACTGTGAAAGCATGATGTTTGGGCAGTCCTGGGAAACAGGCTCGTGAATAACAGCCAAAAGAAATGCTTGGTGGGTGGGGACAGACAGCTACCAAGGGTTAATGGGCACCATCTTACTGTTTCCAAGTGGATCCCACTTCATGGGTCCTATTGCTCATTTCCTTGAAATACCCCCAGATAATAAGCCAATCCCTCTGAGGTCTAGCTTCCCTGGAGTGAGGCCCCCTGGGTTTATCATGGAATGGCTTGGGTTGGAAAGGACCTTTAAGATCATCTAGTTCTATTCCCATGTCATGGATTTGCAGTTGTTTCTCTTTGTGCTCAGTGTTAAACCCCCTCTGGCATCATCCAAGGCCCAGTTAGTGAGCAGGTGGGTTTGTGCAGTGCACCCTGTCTCATTCTTCCCTATGGGAGGATGCCTGTGCCCAAGCCCTACCTTGGAGAGAGTTGCTGAAGCCAGGCCAAGGACTGCAACGGCAGCTCCACATCGCTGTCATTGCGGGGCTGCAGCAGCACCAGCAGCGTGGTCTTGCTGATGGGCACTTCGACCACATTGAAATTCCCACTGGCATCAGTTTTGTAGTTGAATGTCCCCACGAATGACAGCATAGGGACCATGACCTTCATATTTGAATCCACCCAGAACTCCTGAGCCTCTTCGAGCCGGGAGGCTTGCTTAACATTCACTGAAAAACAGATTGAGAAAGAGGAAATTGATTCTTCCTTCACTCCCCTCCTTTGCCCCTCAGCCAGTATATATGTTTGTTTAAAACCAGCACACTGTGCATTAGACAAGAGCTATGTGTATAAAATCATATTTAACTGCTATAAACATATATCCTGCCTATAATATGTTTTCTGGTGGCATGAGGCAGAGGCTGGTGCAAGCTCATGGCACAGAGACCACAACCATCAGGACTGCAGCCAAAGCTCCTGTATTTCTGCTGGCTCTGTGGCCCTTCCTGGGAGCAGTATTGCTGCTTGCTTGGTTACCTGCTTCCTCGCAGTGGAGGGTTTGCTTAGATTTCCTCTCCATCCCTTGGGTTGTGTTGATGGTACGTTTGGGAGCACATCCATCAGGGCCAGCCTTGCTGTAGGAGTGCTCTCAGCAGTTGGGAGGGCTCAGGAGAGAGAAGGTAGCACAAGCTGTGGCTGAGGTCTCACCCTTGGCAATCTTATGAGCCAAAGCAATGAGGAAGATAGTAAGAACAACTCTGACGTGTCAGCTGTGCCAAGGAGGTTAGAAAGAACACACTTGAACACTTGCTAAACCTTCGTGCAAATTTCTTATCCAGTTCAAAAGTATGGGAAGCCTTGCTCTTACCTCCTGCTGCTTCTATGCAGCTTTGCATTTCAGCACGTTATCTGCTCACTGCCATAGATCAGTGCTGCTGCCCAGTTAGGCAGGTTATCCTGTTGGCGTTAAAGAAACTACTGCCATCACTGAGAAGGGCAAAGATCAAAAATCTCAACACTGCTGTGGGGTGGCATGAAGGAATTAGGAAAGCAGATGTGTATGTTGTGTTAAAGAGAACTCCTTACTTTTAAATATTGAATGTTGATATAAAATAGCGGCTGGTCTAGCTCTGCTGTTAACATGTCTGTTCTCCAATAAATCCAGCTAAATGCTGGACCCTAACATATTTAATATGTAGTGAGTGATTTTGCAAAGGAACAGTTGCCTCTTAAATGAGCTTGCATAAAAGCTTTAGGCACATTTATGCACTTTCACCTACTATAACTTCACCAAAAAGAAGCAGCAGGTAGGAGATGTAAAAGGTGCGAGCAAAATAAAGAATAAGGCAGTAGTTCACCTTTCTCTCTTATCTTATAGTAAGGGATGCAAGCAGAAAGGAGCCGCTTTCACAGGGTCTGTATAACCTGCAGAATCTATTCTCACAGGGTAGCAAAAGTCAAGACTGTAACAGAGTTAAAAAGAAAAAAAAGAATTGAGCATTTAGATAGCTAAAAGCATCAAAGTGGGATAGTAACTGATTTTAGATAGGCTTGGGAAAGATATGGCAAAATTCCAAAGGTCTCCTCCTGACTTTGAGACTGAGTCCATTAATACTGTGCCAGTTGTGAAACAGAACAAATCAGCACCACTGTCTTTGAAGCAGCTCCCTGTGGCCTTCCCAGGAGCAGGGCCGCTACCCATCCTTCACCCAGCCTTCAACCCCAAATAAGCATTGCTTCCTCATACCTGCCAAGTGGACATCCACTGCAAACAGCAGGTCAGCAGATGGATCGACGTCTGACAGTAAGGACTTGCTTTGGCCATTGCTTTTGGCCTCTATGAAGGCGTTTATTTGCTTTACTGCCTCACTTGGGTTTGTAAAGTCAACAGCTCGGGCATAGAGAGCATCAGCAGAAGGGAGCAAGTCCTGCACAAACAGTAGGGATAGAGGCACACCAGGGGCAGAGAACAGGCAGAGCATCTTGGAAAACTGCAGCTCCTCGTCCCTGCTCTTGACCAGGTTTTCAATCATCCTCAGGATGGAAAAGACTTCCTGCCCGAACACCCGGGAGATGCAGTCGGGGTCTCCGGAGGGGGGAACAAATCCCAGCAACCCCTGCAAATCAGCTGCCGTCTGGTTCGAGGCACCCAGGTAGAAAGACACCAAGGAGCCATAAAGGCTAGTTGGGGACAGGAGCAGGTTTTGGCCCTGCCGTGCTTCCCGCAGCGTGCTGTAAAACCGCACGCCCGAGAGGTGCACAGACTCCCTTAAGTAGCTCAGTGCCTGCTGCCCCTGGCCGCTCCGGCTCGGGGCCTCCAGCTTGTCCTTGTTCAGGTCATCTTCGTAGGCAGGTGTGGTTTGGGACTCAATGGAGACAGGTACAAATGTTTTCTTTCCCTCCGGAACCTGGCTTTCCAGCTCCTCACAGGTACCCTTCTTGAAAGAAAACAGATTGAAAGGGTGGACATAGACCCGGTCACAAGTCAGTGTGGTGAGGCACGCCAACAAACAGAGCAGTTCTGCTACCAGATTCATGCTGTAAACTTGATTCCACTCTGCCTGTTGAAACAAAAAGGAGGAAAGAAGACTGATCAGCCTGCAGTAAATGCGGTTTTTCTTACTTGCAGGGTGAGGTGTTTGTGTTGCTTTGGAGTTACAAAGGCCGGAACGTAGTGCTGACTGGTCTGACTGTGCCCCCTTTAAAGCCCAGGGTGAGATGGCCACTGGTTTCAGTGATGGCAGGTGGGGAAGCGCTAAGCACAGGTTTGACCCCATTACCCACTGCAGTACCCTAAGCATGGGAAGCAGTGTGGTTGTGCTTGCAAACTGGAGTGTGCTAATTCTGTCAAAATATTATAATAATGCAGCTGTAGAGCTCCAGGGACTTGGTCAGAGCACTCTCTGCGAACTGATGCACTAAATCTTGCTGACACGTGGACAAGCTAAGCGATTTGCCTGCTGTTACATGGGAAGTGGGTTTGGAAACCAGGTCTCTTCAGGTCCAGCCACTGAGCGTTCCCCCTTTTTCTGCCTAGTCAGCTTAATTCTTGGCACTAGAAGAGCATTTTGTGTTCTCATAGCCCAAGGCAAACATTCTTCTAGCTCCTAGGCAAAAACACTCAAGGCTTCCTTATACAAACGTGCCAACACTAAAGCGGTTTCCATATCTCCTTCTTTATCTGAATACAGACTTAGAATGGTAAGCTGAGTTTCAGTCTATTGTACAGGCAATCTTCTCCTGTAGTAAAAGACCACCTGCTGCTGTTGTTTTTCCTCATGTCCAGAGGATTTTACTGTATGTGGATGTCACTGGTGTTGTGTCACAAAAGATCTGGTGCATATTGGGAATGAGAAAGTCATGGGCACACATGCACAAACATGCATGGATACACACACCCATGCAAACACACTGACAAATTTTGCATTTTTATAGTTCTTGCTTTTCCTGCATCCGATGTTTTGGCAACCAACAACTCTGCTGTACGCTCCCTGGGTTTGTAGTACATGACTTTGAACTTGTATATTCGAAATACAAATGCATTGGAAATTACACATCTATAACACTTATCATTGGTCAAAAGGCTGTTGTTCAGAACTGTATTTTTATTCTACTAGTCGTTTCTTGTCTACTGTACCTCTGTCCCCCCCTTCTGCTCTTTCCAAGCTCTGCAGAACTCACTGGATGGGCAAAATGCTAACAGCAGCGCCAGTAGCCAAGCTCTGCTCTCCACTTTCTCCAAGATGTTTTGAGTTGCACCAGCCTGTCAGGTATTGTAATTCTGGCAGCCTGAGCCTTTTGAGAAGACACACTGCAATGTTTGTCTCATCAACACTTCAATTCACGCAGAGTGGAAGTATTTGTGTTTAAATCCAGGCGTTCAAGCCCTGGCACCTTCCTAGCCTGATTTACAATGTATAACCACAGTCATTTCACTGAGGGATCGCTGAGTCTTTCATGTTTAATAATACTCCAGTTTCCAGTATCGCCATTCTCTTGCAAATACAAAAACTGAAACATGCAGATGCTTGGTAATTGGACATATCTTGCTACGTACATACGCCTGCTAAAGCATGCATCTGTGTTCCCAGGCTGTAAGCTTCTAACAGCTTGGTTTGCAAATGGAGTTTCTGCTGTTGTGATGGTCCCTTGGGATTTCTAAACTTCTCCCTAGCTGGTGCCTGCAAGTCAGGCCTGAAACTGTTTGCTCCTCAGAGGTAAGCAGGCAAGGACCTGCTGTAGATCTCTTCATCTAAGGATTGCTCCTCCCCACTAACTGCCACCCCATCTCCCAAATAAGTATGTAGGCAGCAGCGGTGGGTGCTTGCCTCTGCTCCCTGCTCTGTCTTCACCTCCCCAGTCCTGCTGGCAGCAAGTGACATGCATCACAGAGCTTCCTCATTGCTTATGACCAGTTAAAATATTATCCTGGGACGTGCCTCCCCAACTTCAGCTTCAGAGTTAGCCCAGCCACTGTGCTAGTGAATTTCTAGACTGCTTGCTGCATTTTCCAGACTTGGATAGCTCAGAAAAACAAGCCCAAAAGCTACAAATTAGAGGCACTGCCCTTCTCACCCTCTTGTCTCCACCTTACAATACTTCTGAAGCATTTCTCAACCTTTCCTGTGGTAGCCAGGAGGATGACTCTGTGCCACCCAGTCAGGCTGTGCCATTAGGCACTTTCGCTGCCTAGTGGTTACTTCTTTATAGCTGCCAGAGCCACCATGAGCAGAAGAGGAGCAGTTCTCACTGGAAGCATTTACATTATGACCCCATCTGTGGAAGGCCAGCGTGTTTTATTTCCCTAAAGAAGTCAGCCCTACGCCCTTCAGAAAAGCAGAAAAATCAGAGCTGAATGACTGGCATTCAAAGCAAATCCAGTAAGTGTGCTTACTTGCCTTGGCCTTGGTGTGTGCCACCCCTCCGACACCGTTTCCCCTCCAGCAAGCTCTTCTTTTCCCTGCTGCAGGGTGTAGTGATTGCAGCTGGATTTATGCCCTTCCCACGGAAGGGCCCTTTCCACAGAGCCCTGTGTGCAGTGGCATTGCGCAAAGCTACTTTACATCACAGGCTGTGGGGACAGAAAGAGGTAGCTCAGGCCAGACAGGACCCAATGAAACCTGAGCACAGCTTAACACCGGCTGCATAGAAAGTTCCAGGGATGGACACACAACCTTTAACCTGACTCAGCACATCTGTGTAGCCTGCAGTTACACATTCACTAGGATAGACACTGGTAATTTGCTATGCAGAAGAAATTACTGTAGAAGCTGAAAACAACTCAGCTAGGTTTGGGTCAGGCTGAAAGGAATGCAGGTTTCTTTGTGCCTGTTATACGGTTGGATCAGCTATTTTTCTCCTCCAATACGTTGCCTTTAATCTGTGCCTTGCAGCCTGGGTACTCAGTGAGTGGGACATGTACGCTATTGTGGATTAACATGATGAAGCTCTCAATTTGTACCACATTTTTCCATCTTGATCTATCCAGGAGATTAGAAGTTTATTCTTTTTTCTCTTCAAAGCAAAGCGTGTCAAAAAGGAGAGGATGAAAATTAGATGGGTTAGGTTGCCAGTGCTAGATCACAGAGACTGCATCCCTCCCAGTCTCAGTTTCCCGAGCCCTCTTTGGCGAAAGGGGTGGGATTTGGACACCTTTCTGCTGGTTTTCAAGCCATCCTGCAGGTTTGGTGTGCTCCTTCTTCCTCTTTAAACAGATTAACAGTGAATCAAACTGGGGATGTGGCAGTTTGGTTAGACTGGGTCTCATTCAGTGCCCTTGTTATAGTTCATAATTAAAATCCCATTTTGTGAGAGTAGGGCTGATTTAACATCCATGCCCTGATTTTAGAGGGCCAATCAGGCATGGTTTGTACTGCGCTGCCCAGTTCCCTTTGGGCTCAAGAGCAGAGCCAAGACAGAGAGGGATGTTTTTGGTGTACATGGGCAGTCAGATCTATGCAGCTGAAATGGAGACAGGGTCAGCTGAGTCCTGCCAGCCCAAGTGCTGTTTGCCAGGTGCCTAACACCAAGGGAATGGAAAATGTCTGTCTCTGCAGCCCTGCTTTTCACTTAAACAACCTAATTACCTTAGCTCTAGTAAGGTCTGAAAACGGTCCTTAGCACAGGCCCATATGACATGGTATCATATGTACAAGGCTTAAACAAACAGCTTGAAATACTCAAAATGGTTTGTCCTCTTGTTGCCTGAGCATCTCAGTTGAGGAAGCATCTGGCAACAGAACAGCCCCTGATCACTTGTCCTATCACAAGAGTGTAGTCTAGCCACAAACACAGACAATGGGAGGAGTAGCTCCTCCCTTAAAGATGCATTTTGTTCAGTTAAATGCTAAATAAACAAAGTAGGTTTTGGTTTGCAATCCTTTTCTTTTCCTTTTCCAGTGGAGGGCTGGGTAGGATGTGTGACAGCACTGCCCAAATCTGTCTCCCACACCGCCACCTATGCAGATCCACATGTGGTAATAAGCACCAGTGGTGTGCACAAGTGACTTATGAGCTACAGCTTCTTTGCTACATCATTCTAGGTGAGTCTTGAAGACAGAGAAAAAGCAAACCCAGCCTGATAGTCTCAGTATTAAGGACACTGAGACCAAGGCTGCTTCAGTGATTTGGACACTGTGTTCTGTAAAACTCTGGAAAGAATCCTTTTTAACAAGAATTACTGACTCTGGCTAATAAGTGATGCTAATAACATACACTACAGCTGCCAGACTTATGCGTTTGCTATGGACAATAACTACTGGAAGGGGAAATAACATAACCTGTGGTCACTGTATTTTTTTCCTTAAATCATCACCATTCTGCACTGCAGCACTCGGGGGTGGTGGTGTTCGGATATTTACTGCTTCCAGTTCCCCTGTGGGCCACGACTGAGTAGTGCTGCAGGTGGTGGTCTCCTTTTGCATAGGTACCAGCCCCAAGCCAGGGGGATGCTGGCCAGCGGAAGAGCTACAGAAAGCACCTGAAAAATAACTCAGATGTGCTCTGGCGGCTCTGTCATACAAAGTCAGTCCAGGTTTTAGGTGAAAATTCTCAGTGGTTTTGGCCAAATTGACCCTCAGGGCTCTTTTGGTGTTTGTGCACTCAGTTCTGTTGTTTTCTGTCAACAAAGAGTTGTGAATGTCTAGGAGGAGTGCAGGAGTCTTCCCCTCCCTCTCCATATCCCTGCCATCAATAAAGCTATCAAATTAAAATATCCAGCTTTCTCCAGAAAAAGGCTTTCACCAGCTAATGTTCAGTGACCTGTTTACACCACAGCCCCTCCTGCTTCAGAGCACCGGGAATTCAGGAATTCGGCTGGCCTTAGTAATGAGGAAGAACCTCTAATTTCACCTTATGTTCATGTCCTACCACAAAGCTCAGAAACAGGTCCACCCCAATCTGCTGGTCATTTATGTTCACTCAGTTAATATTCCCCTATTAGACATCACACACCAGCGCACTTCTTAGATCTTTGTCTTTTATCTTCTCTGTTTTCACTAAAGCAGAAGCTTTCAGACTAGGAAGAATATAGGCTGCTACCCCTGGAACACATTCTATCCTGGTAGAACTTAATTACAGTAAGTCTTTCATTTTACTTCTGAGCCATTTTTAGGCAGGTGTGCATAAGCATTATCCCAATTACTATATGTGGACTCTGTTGTCAGGCGCTTTTTTTTCTGTTGGGTTGCCATGGTTTTAGGAGCCAGCATGTGCTTAAAGATAGAGCTTCAGCTTCGGAAAGAAGAGAGTCTCTATCCCGCTTTTCGGCTCCAGTGTCCAGGGATCTCTTCCTGAAGGGAACTGTGCCAGAAAACCTGCATTGGGCCAAACTTGGGCAGAAAGGTTTCCTGCAATAAGGAACTGAAGAAGGTGAAAGCAAAGCTGTTCCTACAGGCATTCCCTGTGCAAAGCAAGTCCAGGGCCTAATGAATCTTGCCTACAACAGCCATAAGTAAAGGTACAAAGAAACACCAACCTGTCAGATGTGCTCTTCAGTGAAGGGGTTCCCACTCTCCTTTTGCCTCTTCCTGACTTTTGAGGGGCATTCAGCTCCCCCTTTTATACCCTCTCTTGCACAAGCAGGGTCCACCCTCCCTCCTCCCCCCTCCACTGCCCTCATTTCTCTTCAAAACCTGCCTCTGTTTTCCCTGCTTGTTATTCATGGTCATTACTAAGAGGGAGAAAAGAAGGGTGGAAAAACACTGGTGCTGTGGTTACAGCCACACTCAAAGGGATCAGAGCTCCTGGTCAGCCTCACTCTTCTGAAGTGCTTATGGGGAAGCACTCCCTTGACTCACAGAAATTTCTCAGTGCCGGTGCTGATAGCACTCCTCCATGTAAACAGTGTCAAGCAGGCTTCAGAAATGTTAACCCTGGCAGAGGAACACTAACCATACAGCCAGCAGCGTGTAATTCAGTCTTGAATGGGAAATAATTTTGTCCAAGCTGGAATTTCAATTGACTGGTCAGGCAGCTATTCTTTCACTGAAGAACATCTTGTCTCCACTCTGTCAAAAAGTGGGTTTATTGATCCAGATGGTTCTGGGAAAAGCTGCATAAACCTCAGCACTTTGTGTGGAGACAACAGTAAATATTTTATTCTGATTTCTTCAGCTTTCCCGAAGTTTGCTCTAAGATCTGAACTCAAAAGGGTCAGATGTACTTCTGTGATGTATGGTGAGAGTCATGGAGGAGGGATAATGAAGTATTCTGCTCACAGCCTCAGACCACAGATGGGCCCTTCCTGGGCTGAGTTGGTAAGGCTGGTCTATATAGGTTATGAATTATTACACGGCTGTCTCACATAATAGCTTATACATGGTCATATATCATTCATCACTAAATTTGAGGGTTTCTTTTTTGTAAGAGTGCCTTGAATGAGAAGTAACCATCATCAGTTCACTTGTACAGCCTGTGGGTTGATGTTGGTAACTGTAAACCTCTACACTCCGTCAACACCTGTAGTGTGCCCTCTCTCTCCTGCTTAGGTAAGGGAAGACACTGTGGGGTCTGGACAAGGCATCCACTGAAGTGGGCAAAAAGGCACTGGGGAGGACGGGGAGGGAAGAAGGAAGGAAAGGAAAAGAAGAATGCCCATGTGGGAGGATCTGACAAAAGGAATTACTCAACAAGGAATGTCACTTCAATGACTGGTGCAACGGTTGCCCCTGCAGGTGTGGCAGGGGGTCATGATGGTGAAAGGACTGCCATTTGTGTGACATCCAGGAAAAAGCTCTGTAAAGCAGTCAAGTGCCTACACAGATCAAGACACTTCACTTTGGAAGAGAAAACACTGGTATGGGGAGCATAAATTTAGAATGGTGAAGGTGAAGAGAAGTCCTGAATTACTGTTTTGTAGTGATGCCAGAATCCGTGAGTTCACAGTAAAATTATCAGGCAGCAAAGGTAAGTAAAAGGAGGGGGCCTTTTGCTTATATAAACTGCAGGAGGCACTGCCATAGGATGTTGCAGAGACCAAAAGTCTTAGCTGGTACACAAAGAGATTAAATAAAGTCACAGTGTGCATGGCCTTCAGAGGCTGCAGAACACTGTGGCCCAGGTGTGACTGGAAAATCTCCAGACAGCCAGCTGTCAGGAATTTCAGTCTGATCCATATAACAGCTCTCATGCTTCTCTCTAAGGGCTTGTCTTCAACTTGTGATGGAAATAGAGATGTTTGTGCTGAGGCCACCTTATGCTGGCTCATTTTGCAGTACAGACTGAAAATACTCTTTTGCTAGAATATTAGTTAGCCACTTTTCAGTTTTTTCTCTCTTAAACAGGGTATGCGTACTAACCAGAGGCACAGTTACTGCACTGGGGGCTGGAATGTCTCCTGATGGACCTTCAGGGTCTGTTCTCACTTCCGCACACAAAGTACTCAATGACCTTTTCCAAAGCAATTATTTCCAAAATAAGCAGGGAGGAAGGGGTAAGCTCTAGTGATGGGTCAGGCAGGTTTCTATACATTAGTAAACCATTTCCCCCCCCATTACATGAGAACTGTGGCAAGCTGCCATGGGCCTGAATGTATTTGTTTATTTTTGCTGTCTCTGGCGGGGAAAGGCTGTGCAAAGTAAGGGGTTTTAACTGTTTTAGTAAAACTTTGATAAGGAATAGGCTTGCATGTGATTTTCCCATATTTTCTCTGTGCACCTGACCTCTGCCCTTGCTGGCTGGAACCACCTTTCTGTGAAAGCAGCTGGTGAGCATGGGAGATGCCCTCAGCTTGCCCAATTTTTTGTGTAAAGAGGATTGCAAAAAAGCTTTTCCATAACAGCATTCAAAGTACAGATCATGAGAGAGATTATTCTGCTTCTGCCACAGGTTATCATAGCAAGGGGCAATGCAAAAACTGGTAACATGGCTGCTGAAAGAACAAGGACCACACGTGCCGCCCCTGAGCTGGTGCAAAGGGATGCAGTGTGTCAGCCTGGATGATGCCAAAATGCACATGGTAAATGGGTGGCCGGAGAGCTGACCCAGGTTGCTGGGGCCTCCCTAAAAGGGCACGTGTGGCATGGTGCTCCCTCCTCACGGGAGGAGAGGTCCCGGCAGCCACGCTGTGCTGCAAACCCTATGTGATGGAAGAGGGAGCACCACCATCTCTGCATCTCTCTCTGCTTCTCAAGGAACAGCACCCTTGAGGGAGGCCTGTGTGCTGATGATCCCCTCTCTGCGGAGCTCTTCTAGTGATTTGAGACCCAAATGAGCTCACATTAACACTAGCACATGTTGTTCCAGTTTATAATTACATTTGCCTTGTTGTGCTTCTGTTTGCAGGCCCTGAGCATAGAGATTGCTTTGAATTTTTGTAACCCTACTTTTTACCTCTCCCAGTGGAAGATGCAGTTTTTAATCGCAATTTGAGACTGGTCTATGCATAGCCTGTACATGCACACTGAGGCATGACTGTGTGTGTGGGCAAAGGGAACCTCCTACCCTGAGGATCTCAAAATACCTTTCAGTCTAACAGTTATACCAGTGATCTATATTTGATTTCGCTTCCTGCCCTGTGGCAGGTGCTGCGTCTGTGAGGAATGAGAGACAATCCTGGACCAAAGCAGTCAGGAGAGAGAAAGCCTGTCCTAAGGGCGAAGGGGGACATGAAGAGGTGATGTGATTCACCTTCAGTCATGTGGCAGGTTGGCAACATCTCAAGGACAAGCAGGCAAGTTTCTTGACTCCCAGCCCAGTGTATTACCTGTTTGATCGCACCGTACCTTCACCCCTTGGATGAGAGCTGCAAGGCAGAGGAGCAGGGATGGCAGTGCCTGCACGGCAAAATGTTTGCCTCAAAGAACTGGGGCCAGCTTTGTTATCAGAATTGATGCATTTTTCATGACACTCTCCTGATGGATACCTTTGTGTGAGGGAGGAATTTTGCACTGTCCCAACATTTCCCAGCTAGGTCAGCCACTGAAGTCTTCAAGCTGTTCCTCAAGATGAATGCGGGAAGCAGACAGGTGACCATTGTCTGAGCGGTGCCCCAGTATTCAACTCCAAAGGCCTCCAGCAGCAAACATTCTGCTCCCCTCAGGATTGCAAGGTTGCTGCCTACAGCTCAGTGAGGATTTATTGCCTGTGGATCTTCTGAGTGACACCTTGGGAGGCTAATCCTTGTTGGCACTATTAGGATTTTGAAAATCTCATTGCACTTTTTGGTTCCAAGCCAAATTACCCCCAGGATACCATGCACAATAGCTGGTCTCCTAGCCTGGAAATTCAAAGCGTATCCATAAAAAACTTTTGGAAGCTGGTATTCCTCTGTGCAAACTCGGGTTCACTCCTCCTCTCACTCCTCTGCTAGCAGCTTCTTGCCCTGGGTGGGCAAATAGGCGCAAGCAGCAGGACTCCCCTATTTTGGCTGCTACTTGTTCCTCTGGTAGTCTCCTGCCTCAGTTGAGGGGTGGTTTTAATCATGCGTGGTTTTAATCATGTATGTTTTATACAGTTCATCAGTGAGAAATAGAATGGCTCATTCTCCACCATGGGGGTCATGGGACTCTTCCATTTTCTGGACTAGCAGCCACTGAAGGGGCTATGAAAAAACCACACAGCCAGGCAGCTACAGGAGCAAAATTGCAGCTCTCTTGGGTCAACAGAAGTGATTTTCACTGCTCCAAATATAATCTGTAGCATAAAGGAGAACAGAGCCACTTGCAACCTGAGATAAGGATGTGGCTTTCAGATTTGCTTTAATCTGGGTGGGGTGCACAACTGACTATAGCAAAGTTGTTGGCTCCACTGGACTCCCTTATGCTTTCAGATGCTGGCAGAAAAAGGGAACGGTAGAAAGCAGAGAGAGGCCGAGCCAGGCATGACGTTAAGGCTGCACGGGTTGCTAGAGCCTGGCAGGATCTCTCTGGCTGCTGCGCAGACCCATCGCCTGCTTCAGGACCAGCTCCGTCCGTGTCACGCACAAGTGGGAACCAGCTTCCCACGCCAGAGCCAACGTGCAGCTATTCGCAGGTCTGAAGTTCGCAGGTGGTGAGCAGGGTGAAGGCGGGAGCTCGTCCAGCTGGTTGCAGAGCTGAGGGATGGTGGAGATCCCGTCTTCTCCTTAGCCGAAGCTGCCTCCGTGCGGAGTGCCTCCGCATTGCTGCTCCTGGCGCAGCAGCGGCTGTGCTGGACGCCTGCCGGCACGGCAGCAACACCAGCAACGTTTGGAAATGCTATTACCGTGCTGCTCTTTGTTAAACCCATAATCCTGAGAGCAAGAGGAGGGAAAAGTTAAAACTTATACCCAGGGGTGGGTTTTTACAGGAAATCTTGCAAGAGATTGTCACTGAAGTTTGAGTGGCAAAAAGCAGCCTTCTTGCAGATCAGAATTTCCTCTCGTTTTTGCTGGATGATTTTTAGGAAAGGACTTAAATGTTCGCTGCAGTTTTAGGTTCATTATTTTTGTACTTTGCCTTTTTTTTTTTTTTCCAACTTTTTCAATGTTAACTGTGAAAACGTGAACTAACGTTAGCTTACCGTTTAAGGGATAAAGCCAAGGAACAGTGAATTCAGCCCAGGATATTCCTAGCGAGAAAAGAACGGAGATTGCCTCGTGGTCAGGGTGCTGAAACACGCCTCAATGAAAGCCTCTGAAAACTATAAGCTACCCCCTAAGAAAGCTCAGTGGGTTCTTTTACAGCTATTCTCTCAAGAAAAGTTGAGCTCCCATAGGGGCTGGCTCTGACTCAGTGGGTTGAAGACATGCTGCAGCTTGGTTCCTCTCATACTGCCACTTCGTGTTTCACAGTTTAAAGAAAAGAAAAATACTCTTAAAAGCCTTCTTTTGTTTGTAAACCAGCCACTCCTCCAAAGTAACGAATTAATGCAGCAATGTGCGCTTAGATCTGAGAAAAGCTTGGAACAACAGCTTGGAAAGCGGTGGCTGTGTGGCTGGGTAGAGCACTTAGATTGCTGTCTAACAACGATATTTCAGCTGCCAGCACAGATAATGTTGTCATTATTTACCAAAGCACACAAGAAGACACGTTTCATATTTCTTTCTGGGTGCACAAAAGGGAAGGTAGAGCACCGGGGATGCTGTGCAGAAAGAGGACAGGCAGAGCAGAGCTGTCTCCTAGTGCTGGGGTGCTCTAAGCACTGGAGTAACCTGGGCAAGGTGGGCTATGAGGGGAACCTGTCCAGTGGGGTCAGCCCCACTCAGGGCAGCAGGTCAGCACGCACCTCCCCTGGGCCCTGCAGGATTCCACAGCCAGGCATGGCAGTGGGCAGTGAAGGCAAAGCTGCAGGTGCTGTGAGCACAGATTAATTCTAAACCCACATTTTGGATTGATGCCTCTTTAAGGAAAATGACTTTTTTGCTATTACACAGCACATTGAAAGCTGCCAGGCTGTTTTCTTACCACTACACAAAACTATAATGAGCATTCACTGTAATTTGGGGATCCTCCTCTGAATGAGAATTTGACATCCTGCTATTCCTTCAAGATACTTCTTTTCTTTCTTTAATATGCTCAGGGCATGATTTTCAAAGGGAAGGTTTTAAAAGGCATCCTCTTGATTGCCAGTACCCTGTTTGTCATTGCTCTCCAGCATTTTTCACTGGACTGTCCATGACATTTTGTAGGGCTGTCTAGTCCTCAGGCCTGGCTTGCAGTCCCTGCATGACCCCTCAAGTCCTGCAAGGCCTTTCTCACCTCCCCTCTCTCTGCTTCATTTCTGCCTCTGGAAATGCGGGAGAGAAGTCTGCTTCAGTCCCTGGAATTGCCACAGAAATCATGTAGCTCCCTATTGCTAGAAGCTGAAGGAAAGTCCTCGAAAAAACAACACCAAGCTGAGCTCAATTTCTTCTGGTCTTGGCTGCTGTTGGAGCAATATAACATGTCCCCAGTTAGCAAATACGTGTACAGGAGCGTGTGCAAAGCCTGCCACTGGGCAAAAGTCTATGTTCTGCATTGAGCCAGAGTAATGGAAAGTGTAGGAAACAGCATGGTTTCATGTGACCGTGACTGTGGCTTTTGGATTCAAATCAAGGCAGGGTTCAGAGGGCTCCAAGCAGTATGAAATGACACTAATCTCAGAGACAGAACAAAGATGTTTTATTTAACTCTATACAAATTCAGAGGAGGAAGGAAGGACAGAGAGCTGCTGAGCCTCATGGATGGCACCTCAATCCACAGAGTAACATCTACCCTCAAATCTTTGGAGATATAAGGAGAGCTATAAAGGGACCAAGACAAAACCAGTCACGTCTCTCAAGCCCCTGGAGAAAAAATACAAAATTAAATAATCTAGCCTAAACCAGTGCCTCAGGGAAGGTCATATGAGACTGAAGAGGCTTAGCCAGCAGGTGACAAGCACTGGAGGACATGGGATCAGTCAGGTCAAAGGCTATGGATAAACCCTCCAGTGTTAAACTGCTGACAGGGCATGAGGTTTAATGACAACAAGGTTATGAAAGATTTAATCGGGTCTCTTGAATAACCAACTTTAAATCCTGAATGACCAGGGTCCACCTGATATTAATGGGGAAGGAATTACGTATGTGTGACTCAGAAAAGCACATAACAGCTGATGAACAGCGCGGGCTGAAAGTCAGAGCTGCAGCATGACACTAAGCAAGGAGGCCAAGGGGAAGTTTGGAAATCGTAGTTTCCTACATCAAGCCTTTTGGGTTCCCTTTATGTCACCTTCTACTCCATGAATTACATCTGGAGAGAGAGAAGAAGAGTCCCTCTTAATAAAACTCGGCTAAAACCACAAAAAAACAAATCAGACTTTCTGCCTGGTTGGTGAAAACAAAAAGTCCCAACAAAGTCTGACCTGATAGCAGACAAATAGCTCCTGTTCCTGTCAGCAGTAAGTGTGCCTGAGGCTCTGCTCTTGGCAGAGGGTGCTCCCTCTCTGCCAAAGCCACCACCTCTTCCGTGCAACACTCACCCGGGCCCCTTTGTGGATGTCATGGGATGGATGAGAAAGGTGGCCAGGCAGAAGGGGGATGCCTGTGTGCAGCTGCAGTTGCACTGGTGTTCGCACTGTGGGTGCTTTGGAGCCATGGCTCAAGGTAGCAGATAAAACCCTTGGTGTTTCAGGAACAGGCGTTTAATGATGGTGACTGTTTCTAGCCTGTACGTTGCAGCCTGTGCATCACTCGCGCTGCTACACTGTCACCTTGAAATCTTGCCTGGTGACGTGGATCATAGAGAGATCTTTGCAGGCTGCAGGAGCCTAATGGTGTCCAGAGGTGGCATGTTGGGAATTAATTGCATTCAATCTGACATGTCTCTCTCGGCTGGCAGCACCTTCACATGCCATATCACCTGGCTGGTGGGCTGGAAACCTACTGTCCCCAAGAGAGTGTAATCATGCAGGAAGGACTTTATTACTCAGGGCTGTCTTGTATTGCTTTAATGTCACAATATGTCTGTTGCAACAGTGTGCCAAATGAAAGTGTACTTGCCCGGTGTCACAGTCTTTTATCATCCCCTAAAATCTACCCTGCTTTTACTCAGTGAACCAGCACTAAGAGCTAAGATGTTCTAGGTCAGTGGCTCAAATCCTGCTTCTTGCTCTTCTGAGCTAATAGCAACATGTTGCTGGTGTCTGTCCATAGCAGAATATTATAGGACCTGTGATTCACTAGCCTCTACCAGCCCCTGAGTATCTGCAGAGAGCACCGAGTGGTAACAATAACAAGAACCACTCTAGGTGAGAAACACACTTCATACTGCTGTCAAAAGAGGGTTTCACAGTAAAAGAGCGTAACTGCATAAGTCCCTTTCCTTGAGTGGGATGAGTACTTGATACATTTATATGTGTCTGCCCTTCCAGACCAGAAAGCCTCAGAGCTGACCCCATGATTCTTGCCATGTAACTGGCAGAGTGCTGTATTTTAATGAGAACTTAGACATTTTATCAGCATTTTCTGTTCACTTGTCTTTTTTCCCACCTGCTATTCCCCCAGGCATCACCTCTCCTGGCCACTCTCAGTGCCTTGACACCAAGGCTGAGATCTCAGAGACTGAAGTTTCCCTGCAGCATCATGACGCGAAGCAGCAGGGTGAGGAGAGGGAAAGGCTGCAGCGTGAAACATCCCTTATTCCACACCAGAGCATTCACGTAAGAGGGAAACTGCATGAATTCCCCCGAGGCAGGATGAGCACCCATAGAGCTCAGCCCACACATTTTTTGTGCAACTGATCTCTGAAAGCAGAAATTCCCTGAAGCGATATATGGGTGCACTCCTTGGGCTGTAGCAGGTGTCTACGATGCTGAATATCTCCTTCCTCCATCAGCATGTTAGTCTGGTGTATGAGAGCATGCCTTAGTCCACACAGAGGTGTTGTGCATAAAGTAAATTCATGATTTTGCCCCTGGCTGAATGTAGGATGTTGGCTACGTCATGTCCCTGAACTTCTGTGGGCACTTAAATGCCTTTCACCTGTCTTACCTCCTTGGCTGGGATCCTCTCACTCGACTACATGCATTTAATAGCTGAGCAGCTTCCCTAAGCTAATGCATGAGGGTCTGTCTACAGGCACATGAAAGACACAGTCAGCTCCAGCAAGATCTTATGGATGAGCATACAGTGAATCACTCTCTGGAGGTATGATTTTTTTCTGCTGACTGCAGAAAAGGCTGAGGTGAGTGGCTAGGACTCTATTCTACAGACCTAAGCAGCCATGTATGGAGCACCAGACTCAATTCTTCTCACATGTTTGGACAGCGTCCATACATTTGGACAATGGGAACTTGGTCTCAGCAGGGAGCCTGCATACATCAACAATGGATGCAATTATAGGGAATAAACATGAGAATATATGCTCTGAAAAAGAAAGCTTTCCTCACAGCACCGCTGTGAAGAATAGCAGAACAGAAAGAAACTAATTCTGTTTCATCTAATTGCTTTCCATAAATCATCTCTTGGCAGCCAGCTCGACTGGTTTACCAAAGGGCCAATTAAAGCAAATGGAGGCTGAGCACTGTTTGGACTCAGGGCTGTGTTTTGTATTACAGAAACTGTAATTTGTTCCAAGAGGGTGGCATCTTTTCCCTTTCCAAGCAGAGAGGAATATCCATGCCCATCTGGCTCTGAGCGTTGATGTTATTCCTTCAAAGCATCCATGGCGCATTGACTGGTGTCCTCTCCAGCACAGTGTTTTACTGTCCAATGTGAGATACGATGCTGTGGGTAAAAGCTGCATAGAGAAAGAAGCACAGTGACAGATGAACGATGTTATGAAACCTGGACACCAGTGGCAAGTATCTACGTATTTGTTTGAAAACCGCATGTTGCAATGCACACAGAACCCCTCCAACGTGCAGACCATTAAAATCCCTCCTCAGTGTGACATTTTCTGCCACTTTCCCTGCTGCTCAGTACACCTCCTGCTCCAAGCTCTCCCCACTAGCTACCACCACCCCTCCTGCACACACCAAGCCCTTGCCCCGCAGCCAGATGCCGACCAGGTGAGCAGCCCTGTCCGTGGCCACCTCTCAGCCCTGCTGCCCCTCCTCATGTCACCCGACGGGACAGCACCGTCCCCGCTGCCGGTTAACACGGAGCTGCTCCCCTGCCTGTGAGAAGCTCCCGCAGAGGATACACCCTGCCGTGCGGCTCTGGTTGCCTCCTGGGGCTCGCCATTACCGCACAGTTCAAGGGCTGGGCGCTGCATACCCTGCAGCCATCCCAACCTGGTGGCACCACGCATGCCCTTCCCCGCCGGGCGGGAGCAGTGGCTCTGCCCCGGGCGAGGACTGGGCACCACCACGCCGCTCCCGCTCCAAGCGTGAGCAGGACCAGCCGCTTTCCCTCCCTGTTTGCTTTCAGGGTGGTTGTCTCTGCTGCTGTTCAGGGCAGGAGGTTGGTCTTGTACTGCAGTCCAAAGAGGTGCGACGGGCTGGAGGGCGCTGCCAGCTCCCCATAGCACGCTCCTTTCCTCGGCCCTTTATTTCACAGGACACTATTTATTATCGCTCCCTTTTCTTTTTCTGCCTGCACCTGCCAAGCCTCAGCTCCCCGGGATCTCTCTGACAGGTGGGAAGGAGCCATGCCCTACCTGTACCGGGACTTGAAGCCGAGGTCGCCGGCGCTGCCTGGTGCTGCATGTGCCACACACAGCTCGGGGAAGTCCTATGAGGAGCTGAAGCAGGAGTGCCTGCACAGGGGCATCCTCTTTGAGGATCCCGACTTTCCTGCCTGCGACTCTTCTCTCTTCTTCAGTGAAAAACCACCTATTCCCTTCATCTGGAAGAGGCCTGGGGTGAGTACGACATTGCGCTCTTGCCTTTCATCCTGCCAGAAGTCAGACCCTGCTGTGCTTTGGGATTGCACCAAACCATGGTGTGTTCAGGGAGGTGAAGTGCAGGGAAGGTACTTCCCATCTCAGGGGAAGTGGTGTGGTGTTGGGATGTCACCCACAAATTGCTCAAGCTGTGGGATGAGAGGGCTGGAAGGGTTCACACCAGGTCTCAGATGTAGCTCATTGTACAGTCACACTCTGTGGATGTGTATTGATGAATGTGCTCAAACAACTGGTAATCAGCCTTCTCTCTTACATGATTGCCAAACAGCTACGACGAAAATAATACGATGTGCAAGGAAATAAGGGTAAAATACATAATGATGCTGTTCTAACTGTGTGAAAATCAAGTGCTGTTAATGTAGGAAACTCATAATTAAGGTTAAACTTAAAAAATTCAAACCTTCCAACTTTCAGAGTATAAGACTCTTATACTTCCTGTCTTTCATCATGAAACACTGAGAGATTACAGATACATGCCATGGTTACTGAGCCATTCAGCAGTAGCCAAGGGCTTGAAAAGTATCTCTTAATGCATCTTGCATAACAACTATTAATGACACAGTGAGAGCCTGAAGCTTCAATAGTCACATGCTTTCAGACCACAAACTCAACACCACTCCAGGTTCCTTCTCCCTGCTTCACTCTGTAACTAATAACCACAGAAAATTTGTGGCTACATTTAATTTCATTCCTTTGCTAATGACTGACAGTTATTCTCTTTTCTTCATAGTCTGAAAGCTTCTTCCTTAGTAGAAAACTTTCCTTTGGCGACACTGGGAGAAAAAGAACCAAGGGAGAAAAAGAACAAAATACGCTTAAAGAAGGGTTTAAATTTTGGCTTAACTTAATCTGCTATGACAGGCATCCAAATGCCTCTGATGATAGTTAACATAGTGCTCTGCGGAACAGAATTAAAGCTATTCTCCTGGAAAAGTTTCAGCTATGACAAACAGGAGATCCATACACATGGCAAGCGCAGCCTCTGCAGGCACTGTTGCCTGCCTTGCCTTCCTGTGCCACAAAAGCCAGGATGGGATTGTGGGCTGAGATGCTTTTGGTGTGGTGACTCTGGAGTGCTGTGGGGCATAAGAAATGCAAGTGCCTGCAACATTAAATCAGAAAGAATGCTTTTCCTTGGGCCAGCCATTAGGTCCTAGTTTGTCTTTTTTCCATTTGGGGTTTCACAATAGTTGAACTTGTGACCAGGAGCAGCTGAGAGCTTGTGTGTCCTTGTGCGTGGTACCCAGAGACAGCTATCTGTCTGTTATAGTCTTCTTTGTGATCTTTGTACATTGAACTGGAAACATTTACAGAATAAATTGCCTGAAACGGGATTTGACTTTACACTCCTATTCCCACATGCAGGAAGGTGAACTTCAGTGAGCTGCACAGTAAGTAATAAAGCTCAGGGGAGTCTTAGAGGATGTGTAAGGACAGAGTTTTAGTTATGCTCTTCTCTGGCTCCTCAGCATTTCAGCTATGTCACTTTCATCTCTATTATCCATCAGGAACAGCACCAACATAGAGGCACTGCAACACCATTTCAAGGTAACACATTTTACTCTGCAAGTGGGATATAGGCCTGGAGCATGACCCAGATTAGCTGCCACAGCTGAGCTGGCAAGGCTGTGGTGCTGGAGATAGTGAGCACAAGAGCACAGTCTCTGCGTAGGGTACCAGCATTCAAACTGCTTTTCACAGTGACTGGTTTTTACCACCTCTCCTAACAGTAGTTTACAATAGCTAGGATGAAGTGTAGCACAATACATGTGGGTGATTGCAGGTTAATGTTAGTCTTCAGATATACACTCTGCTAAAGTTTAATCTTTGGTAATGAGAGTAGAAAAGGCTTTCTTGTTATTTTGACATTCATATACCTGCATGTGTACACGTTTTTACACACTGTGAACAAGACCCTCAGATAGGTGTAACCTGTAAACCTGCTGCAATCAGTGAGCTACATGGATCTCCACCAAATGAATATCTCACTTTCTGCATAAATCTGAAGTGTGCTAAGATTTAGAAAGCAATTCTCTTTAGCAATCACTTTTCACTACAAATAAAACCTTTGAAACTGAAACTTAGCAAAATTTTAGAATAATCCAAAGAACAGAAGACCCTTTTCTCATTGCATTTTCCTCATTTTCCTTTCCTTTCCTTTCCTTTCCTTTCCTTTCCTTTCCTTTCCTTTCCTTTCCTTTCCTTTCCTTTCCTTTCCTT
>JBCJKH010048487.1:0-12013 GCA_039877255.1 Loriculus beryllinus
AAGCTGCTCCAGTGGAAGGGGTCCCTGCCCGTGGCAGGGGTTGGAGCTGGAGGAGCTTTAAGGTCCCTTTAACCCAAGCCATCCCATTTCTGCCTTTAACACTCACTCCTTGCACTGCCTGGAGCCAGGACACCCCTGAGGTGTGCGGGGCCCCTCTGACCACATCAGCTGCGATGCAGAGCTCCTGCAGCCTGGGGCAGTCAGACCTGAACCAAGGAGCTCGGCACAATCCCCCCCACATCCTCCTGCCTGGATGCGCATCCCGAGCTCTCCCTCAGCTGCTCGTGCCCCAGGAGGTCCAGCTCCATCCCGGCCGTGGTGTTCCCTTGCACTGCAAAGCCCCAGCCCGGAGCAGAGCGGCTCCGGCAGCACCCCCCAACTCCTGCAGCTCCCCGTGAGCTGCCCAGGGTCTGTGCCAAACCTCTCCATGGTCTCAGAGCTGCAGGGCTCGGTGCTGCAGCCAGGGAGCACGATTGCGACGTGGTACAGCTCATCCCAGCGCTCAAGCTCCCTTAGGGACCGAGCAAACGAGCTCAGCCCAGCGCAGCTCATCCTTGAACTGCACAGAGCGCACCCAGCCCTCCTGCGGTGTGCCATGGGGCGAGGGCCATGGTGACATTACAATGCATGAGGTATCCCATCCCCATATGTGCTCCCATCCCCTGTGCCCTCCCAGCCCCTTCTTGGGGGGAAATTCTTCAGAGGTAATTGCAAACTCCTCCGGTGCACCCAAGGCAGGATGCTGTGTCATTAACTGGCAAGGGCTGGCAGAAAAGCAATCGTGGCTGTTTCCCCAAGACTGAGTCAGGGATAATTGATTTGAATGGGAAGGAATTGCTGCTCTTTATTGTCGGTTAGGAGATGATCTTCCAGGCCTTCCATAGCAATCTCATTTCGGGCTGTCCAAACAGACTTTGGAATTAAGAGATAAAGTTGTTTAAAAAGACTCCAAAGCTCTCAGAAAAAAACCCTTTATAACTCTTTCTGTTTAAACGTGATTCTTCTCCTGCCAGTGCTTAAGCCCTGGGCTATGAAAGCTTCAAGTGGGGAGATGCACAAGGAGTCAGGTTTGATGTTCCCGACATCCCAGTCCCAGCGCAAGCCCCCATCACCAGCACTCATTGGGGTGCAGGCACTGAGGGTGCTGCAGCACAAGCCCGGGGGTCTCACTCTCACAGCCAAGGCAAGAGGAGGTCATTGAAGGATCCATGATGGTCCCATTATAGAAAGCACAGCACCCAGGCACAGAATCAGTGCTGAAATGAAGCAGCTTTCCTCCCCCCTTTAAATAGCTCTTTTAAGATTGTTTTCAGGTGAAATTATTCAAGGTCAAAGAGTATTATGGAGCGTGCTACTGTTTGAGCTGTTGTGCTCCCAATAGCAGAGCCTCCTCCCCGGTGCTGGTCTTGTTCTGTGAATCACCTCACCCTAAATGCAGGCGAATCCAGTTTTCCCTCTATACCCAAGCTCTGAGATGTGAAATGAGACACAAAGAGCTGCAACACTTGCAGCAAACCCACGAGAGGTGGCAGTGCTGGCGGCAGGATTTTGGCCCACGCTTCACAGGAGCAAATACATCAACTGGGTAGAAACAATAATGTTATCAAAACACAGGCTTTGCTTCATAAACACGTCCAGGCTGGAGTGAAAAACGCCGCTGCAGGAGGAGGGAGAGCAGTCAGCACAATACTTCCATTGATTGAGATGCCAATCACAGCAGGGCTGCCGTAGGCTCATGGAGAACCAACAGCAACAGGTCCCAGCTCCTGCCAGTGCAAATGAAAACCCTTCAACAGTAATGGCTGTGGACTCTGAATGTCTCCAATGCTTTCGCTGTTGCCCATAATTCCTGTGTTGGTGCTTTCCTCACCCTCATTTACTCCAGGTTCGTTGATACGTGTTTTATCTCTAATTAAGGACAAAGAAAACTTTTGCTGTGACACACACAAATCTCATGAGAGGGAAGTATTGGCCCTTGAGCTGGTGCAGAGCCCCATGTGCCCAACCTGCTCCCAAAGCCCATTTGCCTTCAGGACGTCCAGCACCATTTCTCCCACCTTGCAGCTAATGGAGAAGTTGCTGGTGTTCACAGCCACTCCTCCCAGACCAGCACTCACTCTTGAGGCCATCCCAGTCCCCGTCTCTGTCTGTCCTGGTCCACGTCATGGTCTTCATCCCTGCCCATCATGGTCCTCGTCTCTGTCTGTGCCAGTCCCCATCATGGTCCCCCACTATGTCCATCCCTACCCATCCCAGTCCCTGTCCCCATCCCCATCCTATGGAACCTGGGACTCTGGGAGCAGCTGTGGGTGATGCTGTGGGGCTGGGCTGTGGTTTGGGAGCCTTGGCACCCTCTGGACACGGCTCTTCCTCCGGTGCTCATGATGCTTTGCTGTTGGGAAGTGCCTTGCTGCGGATTACACTGGTGAATGTGCTTAATGCTTTCTTCCTAACAGAGTCCAGCTCTGCCTGGCCTGCATGCCTGCCTGGAGAGCACACATATTTTCCTGATTAATTTTCAATTAAGGGCCTCAAAGACTTTCTGCCTGAGCAGTGGGAGAAGACTTTTGGTGCATGTATCAGCATGACAAATAAGACTGAATGAGGATCTCTGCTTAAGCCCTGATATGTAATTAGACTGGAAGCTGCTGCCCAGGAGCTTGGGGTGGGGAGGAAAATCCTTCGTGTTGAAATCATCCAGCAGTGGGAGGAGATGGATCCTCCATCAGTGCAGAGCCAGCAGGACCCCGGCTCCCCTGGCTCAGAGGACAAGGCTCTTTATCCCCAAACTGCCTCACTCTGTAACCCCAGCGGGGATCTGAGCTGCTCCGGGACCTCCCTCCTGCAAAGTCAGCGACAACAAAGCCCAGGCCTTGGTTGAATTAATTTTGCTTCAAACCCAACAGAAACTTGCAAGGAAAAGAATCAATTATTCACTAAGCTCGAAAGATAATAAAGATAAAAATTAAGCTTGGATTTCGAGACAGAAAATAGTTCCTCTGCTGCTCAAATATAAATTAGGAGTGCACATAAATGCTATGCGACTCAAAATTCATTTTAATTTCTAAGCAGCCATGCAGTATTCATAGTCACATAAGTGATTTCACATCTCACCCCTGAGATGACTGCGTTGGCACTGGAGGTAAATAGCTCCAGCGTAAGACACCTGGAACACAGAGGAGCTTCCCAGTCTCTTCCTGAATGGATGGCTTTTGCTGAAAAGATAAATCATAAAATCATGGAAGTGTAAATTGTTTGGGTTGGAAAAGACCTTTGAGATCACTGAGGTCAACCATTAACCTGCTGCGTCCACTACTAAACCATGCCCCCAAGCACCCCATCCTGCAAATCCCTCTTGGATTGTGTGACTCCACCACTTCCACAACTCCAGCATCAAGTTGATGGGACGGTCTGGGGAGAGCTTGCTCGTTGCAGCACTCAATTCAAAAGCACAGAGGAAAATCCATGCGGGTGAACGGACCTGTGGGCAGTGATGAAGCCTGCCTCCAGCCTCCAGTTGGCTCCGGTCTGGTCTCTGTGACTGCCCCTGTCACTGCTGCTGGTACCTAGACATCATGTCATTGGAAAAGCAGAAAGAATTATTAGTATGCTAGAGATTTATGGTACTTGACAGCTATTGCCTCCCTTGGTATTTACTGTGCTCAACCCCAAGCTGTTCCTTTCCTTGACCAGGACTTTGTCCTGCCTGCGGAAACTCCAGTGTCTCCCCTGGTTCAATCTTCCATCAGTTCAATCTTCCAGCAGTTGTCCCTGAAATGGGATGGCCCCATCGACTTCTGTCTCCACCCAGGTTTTTTCCATTGCAGCCTGAGAGGGATGGGAGATGGGAGACGATAGGAGATGAAAGATGATGAGAGATGGGAGATGATGGGAGATGAAAGATGATGAGAGATGGGAGACGATGGGAAATAGGAAATGCAGCTGGACGCACTGGGAGCACTTCCCTCCTCACTCATCCTACTGGGCCTGGATGCGGAGCTGTCCATGTCCTCAGATGACAGCTCCATGGGGGCTTCTGTTAGGATTTTCAGCTCTGGCTGGTCTGGTTGTTGGTGGGATTGGTGCAAGGCAGGCACCTTGGGATGCAAATCTTGGGGGGGGGGGGCACCACTGAGCGCTGAAGCCGTTTGTCTCTGGAACAGCACGAAAACAAGAGGGAAAAAAATATTATCTGCATTTTTACCACGTATTTGTGTAAGTGTTGTGCAGGGAGAAAATAAACGTGGGCAGAACAAATGAGTTTGTCGTGAAGAAGCTCGCTGCTGGAACGTTGAGATGCAGATAACGCAGGGGAAGCTTTGAAACCAAATGCCCAGCTGCACTGACAAGGCCGTTTTCGTAAATGCTGCTCAGAACAATTTAAACAATTAATGTTAGCATTTAATGGACGCTTGCACTATCTGTTGGAGCAGAAATGAGGACGTGTCTCCCATTACCTGCCACGCTTCTCCTATTCCTCATCTTCTCACCACCATTTGCCGCGGGCGATACAAGGTGTATGTTAATCGAAACTGCAGCACAGCTGAAAAAAAAGAGGGGAAAAGGAAAGAAAAAGGTGGATTTCATGTTTTTGTCAGCCCTGTTTTCCACAGAGGGAATGTGATACTTGACTATTTACAAGTAGAAAACTGTCAGGGGATACAACAGCTATCCGAGAATGAAAACAAGCCAGCTGCAGACGCGTGTTGTACAAACGGTGGTGGAAAGCGAGCCTGCTTTGGTTTTGCCCGTTAATCCATGTAAATTGGTCCCTTGTCCATGGAGAGAAGAGGAACGTGGCTCACAAAGCTCCAGCCCTTGAGAGCAGGAATCTGCCACCAGCTCCTCAAGGACGAACACTCTGGGAGCTGCCCGGCTTTGCTGCCCTGGTGTGTCCTATGCGGATGGTGGAGCATCCTCCACATCCCACCTGCAGCTCCAGGCAGGTGATATCCAGAGGGTCTGCGATACTCCAGCCAAGATTCAGGGCTGCATCACCACCTCCTGCTCTCATATGTTCACTGCTCCCAGCAATGGTGCACAATTAACTCTGTTGCTCGCTCCTGCAGCGCAATGATTACTGTGGAAGCGTCCTCCCATGCAGATGGATGTGCCCTCCAGCCTTGGTGGTCCCCACCATCCTGTCCAATCATCACTATCCCTGCCTGATGCCCCCATCCCTGCCTGATCCTGCCATCCCTGCCTGATGCCCCCATCTCCATTGACCTTTCTCCGTAGATGGCAGCAGCATCCCATGGTGTGCACAGCGCGTGGTGCCTCAGCGATGCTGCTTGAGCAAACGCTGCAATCACCCTGAGGATGCCAAACATGGGCTGCAGAATGGCTCCTGGCACTGGGCAAGGAGGTCTGAGAGGGTTTTGGGGAGAAAGAGGGTGGCCGAGGGGGAAAGAAGCCAACTATTGACCATGCTCAACAGCAACTGCCTTAATTTGCTTCTTTGGGTAACGAGGGGCAGGCTCAGGAGTCCTCCTGCTTCTGCCATTTGCTCGCTATCAAGGCTGTGAACCTCCTTGATCTGAAAATGATTCTTTTCCTTGACAAATCCTCCTGCTGCCTCTTTTTCTATTAATCTCCCTCTGTCTCTTCAGAGCAAAGAGAATTACAGAGACTGCTCAGAAGCCCACTTGCTCATCTCTCCTTGAACCCGAATGGCAACCCTTTGGTAGCAGAATTGAGCAAATAGCAGAGAATATTTCTGTAAATATTCGCTCGAATCTGAAAGCAAATTTTCATCCCGCAGCACTTGCAGCTCCTTTGTGCTCCCATCCCGGGAATGCTGCAGCGTTTGCCCTAGGCAAGCAGAAATACAGGAAGCGTAACTCGCGCTTCTGTCAACTCCGAAAGGGAGCATTATTTCTGACAAAAAATATGCAGTTTGAACAGCCATTTACTGGTGATTAATTCCAGGGTTAGAGGAAGAGGGATGGAGGTGGCTGGGTCCTATGGAGCTGAGCCCACGTGCTTCCATTTCTGCCCCACCGCCAGCCTTTGATGCTCAGAGTGTGAAGTCCTCGGCATCAGGTTGGCTGCAGGACAGACACTGGGCATCCCTGTCATCGCGCTGCTGGATGCAGTGCTCTATAAGAGCCTTAAAGAATGGAGTTGTTTGGCAATTCAGATAAAACAGGCATCCAGAATTGGGGATCCAGGTTTAAAGCCCCTATTACTTTCTGCTGAACACTTAGGAGAGCCTAATCCAATTGGCCATATGGTTGTGGGCTCCCTCCAATCTAATTCACTCATCCCTTGGGCATACTGAAGGGAAAAGGGGGGGAGGGGTGGGAAATTGAAAAAATGTAAATCACATTTTAATAGACTCATAAAAATACACGAAGTGATGACCGAGAAAACTGATCAGATTTTATGGGCATGTGGGCTGCTCAACAGAATATGGAAATGCCACTCAAACAGCAGAGCTGCCCTCACGGAGAACCTCACAACACAATCCAATTGATGCCGCTCGCTAGACTGAGCAGAGCAGTAATTCATGCCGTCTGCATCACTGTCACCTCTGCTTCCCACGCGTGCCACTCAGCCTGGCTGCCACGGCACAGCCCTTCCCCGGGGATGAGAGAGCCCCAGGGGCAGCCCAGCCCCATTGCAAGGCAGGAGGGATGTTGGGAATGGTGTCAGAGCGGCGGCTTTCCCAGCCGTGGCGATGGGATTGTGGTCATCGCCGTTCAAATCCTGCTCCTTCCAGCGGGCGGGCAGGAAGGTGTTAAAGTAAATATAGAGAAGGTTTATCTCAGGTCTACAGGGCCCCTGATCAGCACAGCGTGATGGAGGGGAAAGAGTATTTACTGCTTCCATTGACACGCACTGATACACCTGAAACCTGTGAGGATGGGGGCTCCTGGCAGATGAAATACAGCTCCTCAGTGAGACACAGCCCCAGTCTGGATGTTCTCCCCACTGGCAAGGTGATGCTGCAGAGCCAAATGGAGGCATAAAGAGGCAGGAAAATGCCCAGTGCCCGGAGGTGCAAATCCCTTCTCCCAGGGCAGCCTGTGTGGATAACGACTGCCCCAAAGGGCAAAGAGTGCAGGATTCAGCCAGAAATGAGCACTCAGGAGTAGCTGGCAAATGCTTTGAGACCCCATTCGCCAGATTTCTGGTGGCTGTGCAGCTGTAGAGTGTTCTCACCCACGGTAATGCAGCCACTGACTGTTGTTGGGAACAAAGGAAATATCTGAAGCTTTGACAGAGGATTGTGGAAGAGAAAATAGATGTTGTGCAGGTGAGTTGGTAAAGTTCACCCCTCTAATTGCTCTGTAATTGTTCTGCCTTAGAGTGGAGCTCTCTCTTGAGCCTGTTCTCGCTTGAACAAAGAGCTGTTTTGTTGGAAGGATTTAATTTTTGCCATTATGTTGCCCAGCACAGTCCAGCTCTGGGTACTTGCCACCAATTATCCGTCTGCTATAAAGCTAATGTTGACGCAGAGGTCCTCAATGCATCGACTCTGGGAATCTGGCAGGAAGGCTGGTTTCAAGCAGAATAATTAGTGGGCATGGATATACATGTAAGATGCCCTTGAACTGATGGACTGTCTTTATTCACTGGGATGTGATCAATTCTGAGGTTTTTCTCTTAGACAAACCCTTGAATTTAATTCCATTCTGTACAGTAAGGATTTCTTGTCTGAAATTCACTTTGCATCACGAGAGCCCTGTCTGAGCTCCCCCATTAGCTATTCTTCCCTCTCATCTGAGAGTCTTAAAGCACTTTACACGGATTAACTAATTAGCTCTCTTCATAACCCAGGCTTTAAGTTAATTTCCCCATGTGCATTATAAGGACAACGTCGATGAACAAATCACGCTTCCCCTATCGCTGCTGCAGGTAGCGCTGGGGCGGTTGAGATTAGAGAGAAAGGAGCCCCAAATCTCATGGGAGGGTGACACGAAAACCAAGCAGACAAAAACCTCACCGGTGTACCTGTGCTCACTGTTGTGCCTTCCCTACCTCCTGCAATCCCCCTGCTCGGGGCTGCAGCAGCACTCCACACTGGCTGGAAAGCTGGCACAATGCGGATGGGGAGCACTGGGAAGCAACTCTAGTGATTCAGGGAGCAAACACATCCTGCAAAGCACGTGGTAAAAGAGCAGCAGGAAAAGACCAAGAGCAGTGTGAGAAATGAGGGGAGACGAGGGCAGGGAGGAAGATGCAGCACAAGCGCAGCGGAGGAATCGATCTGGAAATAAAGGTGATGCAGGGGTTGGCCAGGGTGAGGGTTATTTAATTTGCAGCAGAGCACCCGGAGTCTCAGCTTGGGAGGAGTTTTAGAGGCTTTTAAATCCTTTCTGTGCCCTTTTGTCCTGCTGTGGCCTCAGGGCTTGCTCTGGGCACTGGGTAGCACAGCTCATGCATCTCAGTGCTGCTCCATCGGCATCCTCCCAGCACTTGGTGGTCACGATGTGCAGAGGTTTCCATCTGGGCTATAGATTCAAAACTTACCTTGGAGCTGAGTTGTGGAGGTGGAGGCTGAGTGGGAAGAAACCTCCTTTTCCTCCTGTCTTATGGAGCTGGTGAGAGAACGGCAATTCTGAGCATTCAACTGAACGACAGAAATAACCCCCCTTATAGAAGGGACGTCCTCCTCCCTTGAATTCTGCCATTTCAAAAGAGATTACTACAGGCTTTTATAGTTCTATCCAGGCCTGCTGATTTCATTACTGTTATTGTGTCTGCAGGTCCTTTCCAGAAGGATGTGATTGGAGTTACTCAGCCCTAGCCAGGCAGTGCTGCCTGACTGGGGGCTCTTTGCTCTGCATGGAGGTGTTTGGGCAGGTCCAGAGTTCAGCCCCTGGCCCTCTCCTGCACCCTGCCCTGCTGAAGGACCTGGCAGGGAAGGCACGGTCCTGACAGCAGGAATGACTAAGAGACCAAGAAACCCAGTTCTTCCTGAATAACCTCATCTAGAAATAACAGCCTCCCTTCCCCTGCCCCCATCCCTCTGGCTTCATGCACCTGGGAATTACTGTAATATAAAGGCTACACTCTAATAGCTGCCCACCTGCAGGGATGAATATACCCATTTAATATCTGGCTGTGCAGCCTGCCTGCTTTCTGTTGAAAATGTGCCTTAAATGTCTGTAGGAACAGGGCACGGCAGCATGCTGCGATGGGTAATCTCCTTCTGTAGGTAGCAATGGGGTGGCCACGTCCCTGCGTGTGCACAGTGAGCGTGGACATCCCAACCTGTGGTTTTCAGAGGGGAGCTGCTGCAGGCAGCACTGGTCCAGCAGGCTCAGCACAGGGCTGCACTTTCATGTCCAAATCACTCCTGCTGCCATTCACCTGGAGCAGCTCCGTTGGGCACAAGCAGAGGGATGAAACCTCGGTGTTTGTGCTTGTCTCACCTCTCTCCTGCTATTCCCAAGGGCTGTGATTTTATGTTTGTTTAGAGATAATTTCACTGCCTCCGAGTTTACAAGCCACTCCAGCTCACTTGTACGGACAGTTCGGTACACTGTGTACATGGAAGGGTAGTTTACTACTGCTTATATACTCTTGAGGCAACAGGAATAACTGCTGCTATATATTAAATGCCACAGTATAAAATAGAAGAAGGACACTCATTTTTTTATTTCTTCCCTTTTCTAAACTCCTACTCATGTTCAATTGCTGCTCTTGTAAGTTATGGAAAGGTTTATTTTCTGGTAAGCATGTTTTGCTTCAGCATCCAAAAAAAGAGCAGCGTGTAAAGGGAGGATACAATACCTCCTGGCACAGCCTGGAAAGGAGTGGGCACGAAGGAGGGGAAGAGATTTATCTGAAGGAGGAAAGGAGTGAAATTAAGGGATGGGATTTACACTGAACAGCAGGGAAATGTGCTAACAGGGAGAGCCATTAGGCACAAAAGAGTTTCTAAAGAGGAAGGCTGTTGTGCTGGGGCTGTACTAGTTGGGGAGAATTAATCAGTGTGGGAAGCTGGCAGGGATTCTGGACCCGGAATCTTTGGCCACCCAGGGGCTGGCAGTACCAGGGCCACATCCCCATGGGATGGGTTGAGGACAAGCTGCAGCTCCAGAGGGACATGTAGAGGTCCCCATTTCCCGTGGCCCATCTTCTGGGTGCTGTGTGACAGCAATGAACATCAGGGTGTGTATCTGAGTGCTGGGAACCCCTGCTCTTGTTAGGACAGGCAGAGCCACGGGAGGGGAATTACCCGCTTTCAGAGGATGCTTCTGTGCTGCTTGCTCCTCCCTGGGCGGCAAAGCAGAGCCCCATCCTGTTAATTCTGCTTTTCCTCTTGGCTGTGGGTTTGGGGAGCCTGTGGAAGCTGTGAGCAGTGACACAGATCCCCTGCACCGCTGGGGAGCCCTCACAGGCCACAGGGAAGTCAATTCCCTCCTCTGATGAAGCCATTGGTGATGCTGCTCCACTGGGGCCAGAGGCTAAATGCAAGGCTGGTGGCCAAGAGCCCTTCTGGGGTGGGAGCAGGTGGTTTGTTCACAGCCTTATCATTTCTGTCTCTAAAAAGTGACCTTTCTCTACCTGGTCGAAGGGGCTGACTGATGGCACGGGGCTGATGGCAGCTGTAAATCTTGGTCTAAGGGTGAGTTAGAGATAGGGATTTATCGCTGCACCTCCAGCAGGTGGTAAAACCCATTGTAAATCTCTGCAAAGCTCGTCAGGATGCTAATGGATTGAGCTCCCCATGCTTAAATTTCACAGCTTCCAGTTCTCCTGAAATGTCACTTGGAGGACTCTGTGCAGAAGGACATGGGGATAAAGACAGCCTCCCTCAAGAGCCTTTGGTGAGCTCTGATCGCAGGGACAGCCCCAAGGTCTAGCACCAGAGGGGAGAAAAGTGGTATTTTAGCAGAACCCCAGCTTGGGGCTTAGCTCCTGCTCCACCACCAGCCAGCCCATGGTCCCATCAACAGGCTGATGCTTTGGGATGCGGGATTTCATCCTCATGGTCCAGGGGATGTCACTGCCTGGATGGACGCACACCCCACTGGTACCACTCTGCTGTTACCTCCCTCCTGTGCTGCCTTTGGACACCAAGGCTTCCCCCAGCTCCAGCCCCACATCTGGGGTGCAGGGGGTGGTCAGACCTCACCACCCCTCTCCCATCCTTCATCCCCACCATATTCAGCATCACGGGCTGAGGAGTGAAGAGCAAAGCCTTTGGTGCTGGGAAGGTGCTGGGTCTGAGCCTGGAGCCTGGGCAGCAAGAGACAAATGGGACAGGGAATGAGTGGCATTAATGTGCCCACAACCGGCATTAATTTCACCTCTGCCTTCAGCAGGTGAGCAGCGCTCAGCAGCATCCTCCCTTAGAGAAGGAATGATGATCCCTATTTGTCTTGTCTGGTGTCGCAGCTCTGGAAGCATTTTTAATTCAGTTTCTCCCTTTCCCTCCCCCCCCCCCCTTTTGTCTTCCTGGTTGCAAGTCCTATTAAAATCTGTCTTGTTGCCTGCTTTGTGAGAAGCCAGCACTGGCAGGCAGGGGAGAAGTATTTCAGGTATTCCTCTTCTGAGGGTCTATCCCGACTGAAAGCAAGTGAACCCGTTGCTATTTCTAAGCTACTTCCATCATATTTGCTTTGATTTATTTGAGTAAACAAAAGGAAAAGAAAGATCCCTGTTCTTGTTACAGGCCTGGGATCAGATTTGCAAACTCATGTGAATACACAGGTGGGCTCACCCTAAGCTAATCCATGGCCCAGCTCAGCCAACCTCATCTGACACCATTTCATAACTCATCTGTCACAAACATTTACTCCTTACATGCAGCAACATCCCCAAACTGCATGTTGTGAACTCCAGACAGAGCACAGCCCATAAACATAAAGAAACAGGTAAAAGAGTGCGGGAGGCATCACAGCTCTTCCAGCCCAGTGGATACAAACCCAAACTGGAATCTCCCAGGTTTTCTCTCTATAGGAATAAACAACTTCCTCAAAGGATCTAAGGCAGAAGCTCTTCCCTGTGAGGGTGCTGAGGCGCTGGCACAGGGTGCCCAGAGAAGCTGTGGCTGCCC
>JBCJKH010048489.1:0-12772 GCA_039877255.1 Loriculus beryllinus
GTAACAGGAGTGTCATGTGCTTCGACTAGTCCAAGCAGTATCTCACAAAATATATGTATGCCATTGGCTTGAACCTTGCATTGCAGTATACGTTTTCTGCTTAGATATGTGAAAGGCAAGTATGCAAAGTAAAAAGCCCCTTTTCCAAGGCTGCTATTAGACTGAAATTTTGCTCTGCTCCAAATGTGTCAGAAAGAGATGATGATAAGACATGTCTTAATGCTTCCTTCCATCTCCCCCTAACTTTGCATATATATGAAAGTACAGAACAAAAATATATTGAACAAAAAATTATCATGCTACAATCAAAATTTAACTGCCACATATACTCTGAAGGAAACGAAGGGTTTGAGGCATTGAGCAGAGTTGTATAAAACCTAGTTTCAAATTCTATTTTTAAACTTTTCAGGAGCAAGTTCTAATTTGCCAAAATTATTTTTAATTAAAGAAATTCACGGATTAATTCCTGTAATTATTACTAGCTCTGTAAATTGTTTAGAAGCTTTAATTATGAACATTTAATATTCAAAATTCAAGCTGAATTGTGATTAAATATAGTCCTATTTCTGCTTCTCTGCCAGATGAGAATAACATTTGGAATGAAGGATTTCAGAGTATTAAGAATATGCATAAGAGTTAAAAACTGTCAAATTGCCTAATATTTACCTAAAATTCATAGTTTCTTTTCATTTAATACTGTTACAGTTAGTGAATACTGATGACAGAGGACAAAAACTATAGAGACTTGGAAAGAACTGAAAGGATTTTGGTAGGAAGTGAAGGTGAAGGCATGAGATTTTAAGACTGAAAACTAAGTACATGGTGCTTTGTATGGGCTTGTGTGTGTGCAAGTTTGACTTTTTTTATGTATTTGTGTTTCTGTACATCTGTACATTTAAAGACATAGCTTTTGAAATAAATCTGAGCAGGCATCAGTACGGTCAACTTTAACCTAATTTTTGTTGCTGTTGTTTAAGTGTTTTTTGGCTATATGTGCTTCCATAATTTTATCGGTTATGTTACATTTAATAGAGATTTGTCCCAGGTTAGTCGCATATGGCAATGACCTGAGGTGATGAAGTTTATTTTGTATAGAACACATAAAAAAGAGGGCTACATACTATATTTCCAGGACTGTGATGGTGTGGATAGAGCATCAAGCTCAGTGTGCTAACATGGATTACCTGCTTCCCTGTGATCAGTTCCTGTGAGGGAGTTTGTGGCGTGAGAAGCTACGCTCTCAGTAAAACCTACTGAAGAGTAACCAGAAAAGTCTGTGACTTACATCCACACACTCCTACCAAACAACTTTAGGAAAGTTTAACTAAAGAGCAATTGCACTCATAAAACAAACCCCAAACAGCAAACCAACAGAAAAACCCAAAACTAAAGACAGAGTCAAGAGTGTGGTATTCTACGGGGAAATTAAATCCATTTACTTCCCACTGTGTGTATGAATCAAGACAGTGCAGTTTGCTAAGGAACGTCCAATTACGCAGGCACCTTTACCCTTTCTGAGTCTATTCTAGAAAAAGACAAGGTGACAGGCAGAAAAAGGAAGGCTTAATACCATCTCATTCATGATAGTTTTTTGTATTTCATTTCCCAACTAATTAACCTTTTCTGCAGAAAAAGTTCCACATTAGGAAGCACAGCATAATAAACAACTCACCATTGCTCAAAAATGGTTTCTAGTCTAAAGTATTTCCATTTTTTAGAAAAAAACACGCTTAAGTTCCATAGAAAATATTTCTGTATACCCTGCTCCCTTATCACCTAAAAAAAAAAAATCAGACATGTATGCAGAATTTAAACTTAGAATTATTTAATTTCAAGGTCTAGTTTTTAACATGAAAAATGGTTATCTCTGAGCAAAATGTTATCCAGAAAGATTGTGGTTTTTTAATATTAAAAAAATGTGAACAGTATGTGAAGGGAGTTTATCATGTTCAGACTTGTTATATCATTTAACTGTGCATGCATGATCTAGTAAGACTCATTTTAAGGAAGTAGTACTTTAAATGTATAGAAAGCATATGTACAAAGTCTCTCTCTATATTTGCCAACTCACATCCACACTTTGTTTATATGTAAGTGCACATATGTGTATATTTATTACAAGCGTATATACACCTTCTGTGTAACATTATATATGAGAACTTATATATGTGTAAACAGATGTGTAGATATGCATTGTTTTTAATTCACTGAACAAAGCAAATGAGACAAAGTACTGTATCTCTCTGTCACAGACTGCCTAGAAGTCTTCATACGTGGTCATCATCTTTGCGTTACTAGAACGCTTGGACAGTGGACTCCAAAAATAATCTGACTTCAAGAATATATAAGAAAAGTCACTTTCAGAACTAGCCTCTACTCAACATGCTTCTAAAGCGGCCTCTCACTGAAAGAGAAACTTTTCATTGGTGAGATGCTTTACTGCTGCTTTCATTTACCTGGCAATCTATTTTGAATATTTCCTCAGTGATATCAGTATATCAGATATGCAAAAACTCCTTAACATAAATATACTTCATTTAAAATCAGTCAGCTAAAACCCTGTAAAATGCATCGCTTTAATAATTTGAAAAATCATAATTGCTATTGTAAAAGAAGTTGGTATAACCAGATATGATTATGAAATGGATAACATGTTATGGTTGAAAGATTCCAACAGACTTGTTATGCTGAAAACATTCCTCAAAATAGATATATTTTTCCCCTGCATTCCTGCATTTTTAGAAATTACATTTCTTTTCCACATTTCAAATGTTACATGAGTTACAGATGAGTATGTGCAAATTTCAAAATTATTGAAATTGCCACTTCACAGCCAAAGAACCGTATTAATGGCAAGTACTCTATCAAATTGTTCGAAATATCTTTTTTGTGATGCTCCCAAAGCCAAGCTCCTGAGTGCATCACATCACCCATTTCACTGCTGAAAAGGACACAGTCTATACATGCCCAGTTTATATACGAAGGAAGACAAATTAGGCTAGCTGAAACCGTTATTATACAATACATCTTCTGGAGATACTTTTCTCAACTCCTGCTCAAGTCACAAGAAGTGACAAGAAGTTGCTTTGCTGACTTGGAGTTGAATCAGGTCTAGAGTGTCATTCAGGTGTATGGGTCCCACAGTTTTATACAGAAGAACAGCTTTAAACACGAGCAGTTCTCTAGGAAGCCTCTTTCTTTATATAAGTGCTTAGGCATATCATGAAACAATGAGACAGAAGCTTGGAGACAAGAACAGGCACACTAAACATGCAACAGCATCAACTCTGTCAGGCACAGTGTGAAACTGGATTGACTGTTGCTCTGCACGATGGTTATGCTATGCGAAAAAGAAAGAGGAATTCTTTAGTCCTTGTGCTGTGGCAATATATCAAAGTAACATTGCAACAACAGCAGCAATTGGTGACGGAAGTTACCATGCGTCATGTTAGTTGTCCTTCACCATCTACGAGATAACATGTCTAGTAGAAATTCCATGATAATTCATTTTGTCCTATATTAATGCCTAGGAATCTCCTGCAAATTAATTTTGTAATCCAGTAGAATTTTTTACTTTATGGATTATATTCAGAATAGTGGAAGATGGGAACCCCATAATTTGAAGATAGGGTACATATATTCCATCTTGTGAGCAGTGGAACCCTCTCAGTGTCTAATGAAACCAGTAGGGATCTAGGCATCTTTCAGGATCTAGCTCTGTCATTTCTTACTGAGAAAAATGAGATGTAAGGCTACTGTAAAAAAAAAAAAAATTGATACTATTCCTTTAGAAATTGCTGTAAGGATACTGTGGGAATATGCTAATCACGGAATCTGAGTCTGCTACACTGAAACTTCATAAATGCAAGATTTTATACCAGTACAGTCAATTGCCAGGTATTATTAGCAAGCTAGGGTTTTTTATAACTGATGCTTAATGAATGTTAATGCATTCATGGTTCTTCTTCTAGGCCTCTGAGGTCTGGTTTGGAAAGACATCAAAAGGGTAAGTTTTATTTAAAAAATATAAAAATTGTGAGATTAGCTTCTAAATTACTGTGTTCTAACTTGCTTTAATTGATTTTCTTATTCAGACTTGTTTGAAGTTTGACATCGTAGATGCAGTGGAAACAGAGCAGTGGATTTAAATATCATTTTGGTCTCTGTTCTACTGCACAAAATTTTAACTTCTCTTGGAATACCTGCAGAGGTCCTAAAATTCTTACAATAAAGTAAAAAAAAAAAATAAATCTAGTGGGTGCCATGAAAATACTGAACTAATTAGTTGTCTATTTCCAAATTACAATTTTAAGTATATGAATCTTTCTCTTGACAAGAAAAATTTACCTGGATAGATGTTGTCCATGTAGTTGTTTTTTTGCTACCATTAGGAGGCAACATGCTCAACAATGTCAAAAGGTTACAAATTAATTTCCTAAGTACAGTGGCATTGCAAATACTATATTCAGTATTAATCACAAACTGAAACTGTCTTTTATTTTATTTTACTTATTTTATTTTATTTTATTTTATTTTATTTTATTTTATTTTATTTTATTTATTTTATTTTATTTTTTATTTTTATTTTATTTTGCAGCACAGTTTAGAACACGTAATCAAAATGGTGAAACAACTAAGTCCAAAAGATTTCTTGAAACCTAAGCTTCAATATTTCTAACTTCCCTACTCAGCAATGAGGGACTCTTCTTGTTTTGGGAAACCCCAGAATTCTGGGTGTCCCAGAGTGATTTGGAGAACTTGAATATCCTATTTCATGTCAGTACATATGATAGGGGGACTGAGGTTTTCTTATGCTCTTCAGAATTTTCCTTCTGACTGAGATATCATGAATTCTCTTTTTTTTATGAGGTACCAGAACAAACATTTTTTAAGATGTTGGTGCTTTCCATGGAATAAAGCTTCATTAGTTCTACTCAGAGGGAGCCCTGATGATTTAAAATGGGGTTTCTTATGATTATGAAAGTCTGTGTTAACGAATGGACATCCCAACATCTCTGTCTCCACACTAGAACAAAGTGAGAAAATGTAGATACTGAAAATAGAATTGTACCACTGAAAAAGGAACATCTTGGAAGTAAAAATATTTCTGAAAATATAATCCTAAACAAGAATGCTATTTTGTTGACCTACAATGAAACAGATTTCATGGCTTACATAAGTTTAGAAGGATGCTCACACAGTATCTAGGTATTGATTAGTAAATGACTTAGAAATTTCTGGATAATACTTATTTGGAAATTCATATACCAGGACCTCTTGGATTGAAAACCAAAACCAAAAGCACAAATGAACAAAAAAACTCCAAAAAACAACCAGTGAACCAACCAACCAAAAAAACTCCACCCGAGCAATTAATTCTAAGCAGAGTATGTAAAATGAATAGTTCTAAGTATGACCTGCAGTTTAAATTTCTAGATAACACATTTATCTTCTATCTTCCCTAAAGGATGGACTGTGTCTCTTCTAAACAGGGGAAGTTTCATATTATAGAAGGCAATGTGATCGTGTAGTGTAATCACTTGAAGGAAACATAAAAGATTCAGCTTTCTGCTGCATTTAGGTAAGCACTGAAAGGAATGCAAAAACATGAAAAGGCAAACCAAAAATCCTTCCTGTGTCCTTTTGTCGCTGAAGATTACTACATCATTTTGATGTCTGCTGGAAGTCCAGTGACTTGACTGGACTCAAGCTTTACCCAGTAAATATTCATACTGATGAGAAAAATTATTTCCAAGAACTGGATTGAACATTTAGCCATACACAAGAGAAAGACATTTGTGCTATTCATGAATGCTGCTCAGAAGAACACATTGTCATAAGCATGAACCAGATAGTAAAATGTCTTTATAATTAAGCAGATATGCGGGAAAATGATGGAAACAGAAGACAGATGAGGAAGAGGAGGAGGTGAGAAGGTCAGGAGTTAGTGCTTGGAGATCAGTTTTCTGCAGAAGTGCTAGATAACATTAACACGGAAGAGAAGAGGCAGGTAAATGAAGAGGAGAAACCAAAAATAATGTAACAGTCCTTAAATAACCTTAAGAAAAATTGTTTTGCATTCGCTCTCCTCCAGAATTGTCACCTCCAAATTCTGTTGTACCTTAAACCTCGGCTGTAAACATTAAGCTTATAGGAATTAGTAAGATTATAGTTCTTTCTTGAAGACTTGGTTACATAATTATATAAACTGCAAACATGCAGTGTTCCTTGCACTGTGTATTTGTGGCATTAAAATTTCAGTCTATGTTCAGTTCAGGCTTTCAGCCCAAAGCTCTGGAGACAAAACTCACCCTGTCTTGCATCTATATTTGAAGATAGCTAGTGGAAACACAGTCAGACTTGACAGCATCTAACAAGTGCCTCTATCCTTTCTCCCTGTTGCCAGCTTTGTGAATTTCCTTGGGAATCCCCTACCAGGGAGACAGCAAGGGCGGGCAGCCTGCGGGTGCAGAGTACAGGATGCAAAGAACAGCCACTGGAAAAGCCTGCAAGCCAATAACTCAGCTGCCAAAACTGCCTCCTTTATCATGCTCTTGGGATTTTGATAGATGATTAATATTACTGGAAAATCCTAACAAAAGCTGACAACAGAAGACCTGATAGAAGTTGCACACTTGGAAAGTATTCACAATTTGGGTAAGGTCAGACCATTCTAATTATAACTTGTCTTCAAATGTTCTGTCAAAATGCTTGGAATTTTTTTCCTTGTTTGTCTGCTCATCTTTTTAGAGTAGATGATCATCTAGAAAGCATTTTTGATGTTGTGTGTTCCAAACAGCATCCTCCCAAGAAATTGCTCTGAGACCAGAAAGGTCACCTATGGGAGCATAGAAATATACATTGGCAAGAAAATTACTGGATTTTTTCTTTACACTGATACTGACTTTTTACATCTGTTCTAAGGTTGAATTTTTTGCATAGGTATGACTTAACATAGTATGTTCTGACAGTTATTTTTAAACCGTAACATACATCTCACTGATCACCACTACAAATTAATTAATTTTAGATACAGTAGTAGCTGTCCATAGGTGTATATGCAAATCCACTCAATATTTTAATGCCTTAGGCTTTTGGGTCAATATAGGTCTTATTTCATTGGAAAGAGAAGTGAAATTGAATTAAATAATTAGAAATATTTTTAACTGCCCAGTCTAGATAGAATCCAATTTGAAACATCTTCATCAAATAATTTAGAACCTGTTCAATAAAAGGGACTTGGTATAATTATAGTGTATTTAGATTTGGTGCAATGTGTGTGATTATCCTGTAGTTGCTCCTTTTTCCTAACTGATGAAGCATCTTGACATTAAGTTGATAAGCAGCTTGAATTATAAGGTCCTATAACAAATAGTTCTGATTTAAATTTGTTTTAAACACAGTTTAGCAAACTTCTACTCCAAAAGAGATTCAATTATATATATAGATACACAATAAATTAATTGTGTTCATCCATTAGGAATAGAAGAACACATGTGTCAAATAGCTTCAAATTTTCTAGTGAAGACAGCAAATCCTATAGCACAAAGTCGTGTCAGCTTTTTAATGAGAGAAACAGCCTTGTCAAGGCTCTTTCACCTCCAGGGAAACAGAATGCTAACATGGTACCTATTCTTCTTATGAATAGTTATCAAGTTTGAATTTCTTTTACCTCAATCAAATCACATTGAGTTCATTATAATCTCATTTCCTGATCCAGAACCACTTAACTTACTCTTATATTAATGCTGATACCATGCATATTGTTAATCATGTCTACATTTTTCTTTTATAAGAAAACCAAAGGATGATCTGGCATTAAAAGCTGCATTATCAGATATGAATCCAGTACGTGACAATGCTTTTTCTTTACCATATTTTTTCAAATCACAGAATTTCCATAACTACTTAGGTGGAATTTTGTTGTTGCTGGAACAAATGGTGGCTCATGCTTTTTCCCCATACCCTTTCCCCCACATGCATTATGCTGTGTATGTCTGAAAACAATTTTTCACAGTTATGTAGGTTGCACAAAAATCTCAGCAGCTAAATCCTTGATGAATGCATCACTAAACATATTAGAAAAGATATTATATGCTGATGTGGATTGCAAATCAGATGAAATTCCTCCGCAGAGGATTTTTCTCACATAGTAAACCCTAGTAAAAATATTGCAAGATATTAAGTTTTTAGGAATGATTTTTCAAGTATAGGCATTATAAAAACAGCTTCCTAGTTTGTAGCTTTCCCAGATGCACTTTTTCCTCAGTAACAAACATCCCACCTTCAATCACTGCTGTGAATTTTTTTGCATCTGTTTTTCTGTTGAACGTATCTTTGCCAAAAAAGGGTGCATTCTGGTCTGGTTTAAGCTAGAAGTTTTTAAAGCAATCCCACTAAAATAAATGGAGTTTTTCATCACATGTCTACAAGTCAATCTATTTCTTTCAGACCCTCCCCTTAGGGGTTGATGGAAATGTCCTTATTTCTGCTGTGTCACTTTATTATGTTTGATGAGACATCTGAACTAGCTTTGATATAATTATTTTAAATACTGCTGTTTTTCATGTAGTAGCAATATGTGCCTCTGCCTTAAAAACCATGGTAAAGTACTCCTTGTTAAACTTCATGCTCTTCTGGCCTAAACTGTTACCTCTACCCAGTTGCATGGTTTAAAGGTAGGTTCTTCACTATATTGCTGTAATGCTCTGTAGGTACAACCTGTGACAGCTTTCCTGGTTTAGATCTTGTCATATACACAACTGCAGGAGCTGCTAAAATCTTCTCAAGGTTTCCAGAACTCCGTGTAGGATATTTCTCATACATACCATCATGTGGGTGTTTACTTAGCATGACATAGCTTCAAACCATCATTGCCTCTTATCCCCTACGCAGTCTGAAGGCGTTCGACAGTGTCTTCCAGATTCAGATGTGAGAAAAGGGAGACTTATCTAACTGTATGCTCCAAGACTTGAGCAACAGAATAATTGCCCCAGTACAGCAGCAAATACAATATTCTAATAATTCCATTTGCTCTACAGCAAAGCAAAGAAATTTTCAGCTACTCATATATAAAAAGTAGCTTCTACAAAGGCAGGTGGCTACAAGATCTGAGTCTGATCTCATACTCACTTTATCCGGTAGTAGTCCAAATGTTTGTTTTAAATGACTTCTCCAAAATTAAATCCATGAGCACCTAACTAGTTTCTCTGTCTTTTCTATGTTATAATTTATGTTATAAAATAATTTATATATAAAATATAAAATAATAACCGTATTGGGTTAAATGGGATTAAATCTCTGTAACTGCTTGTTGTCTCCCTCTCTTTATTATTTGGGATCAGTGGCTAGTTGTGAACCACATCCAGAAGTAATACACCAGTACTGCTGTGGTGCTTGGGGGTCTGCCTGTGGGGTGAAAAACTCCTTAGGCACATATTTCACACTGTTTCTTCTGTTCCGGAAGCTATAAGTCAAGTAGAGACTTCCTAAAATCCTTTGTAATAGTTTACACCTCATACTAAGTTGCACATTTTTCATCTTTGAATGCATGCACATATAAGCATATCTAAATATCTGTAAAATGTTGTATGACATGCTAGTCATTAGAATGTGTTTCTTGCGTACAAGTTATATCCTGCTTGAAAGCTTCCTAGGAAATGCTTAGATTCTTTATATTATGAAGTGCATGGTTTTGTCAGGATGCAAGGATTTCTGGGTGTACATTAATTTTGCTGTAAAATGCATGGAGATGATAAGCTCCCAGCAGCTCAGTTGAACTCAATTATCTGCATCCTTCTAGGTGAAGATGTCAGGAATTCATGCTATTTTTGTCATTTCACTATTTTACAGCTCAAACTTCTACATGGAGTTAGAGCAATCCACAATTTAAAATGTCTGTTGGAACTTCCCATCTCTCTGGCAACCAATATGGCAGCTGCTTTATTGGATCAAGAGCAATTTGCCTTCTTGGAGATTAACTTTTGGAAAATGAACCAACCCTTGTACACCAAAACTTTATTTAAGTGTCAACCAGAATGGTCTAAGTTTTGATTCATGCACATTTGGCCCAAGTCATGCAACCCCACATCACTTTCACTTTTACATAGAGATTACATGTCTGAAGAAGGGACTTAATTTGAGAAGAATGTTTGTGCTTCAGCTCTTTTTCCCTTAAGCCTGCTTCCAGGAGGCAAAAATAATCTGAGGAGTAGATTTACCAGCTCCAAATCAAATAACTGAAACATGAGACAGCATCTTTTGTGAAGAAAACTTTCTTCAAGTCTTTTTACTCTAAAATTGATTCTACCAGAGCCCTGTGCCTTGGGATATACTGACAGAAGCTGACACGTGCCAGGGCAGGACCAGTACCAAAATAAACTTGAATGGCCCAAGTATTACCTTGCATCATTATTGATTTATAGGAATTCTTCAGGATAGTAAGTTTTTAAATCACTGTGTTAAAATCACCAAACAAAACCTACCGTACCATGTACATAATGACACATACACAGGATTTTACAGAGAGATCTGTCAGAAAAAAGAAAAATGTTAAAGTGGGGCAGGCATCACTGTAATTTAAAACATCTTCATGATTTCTTAGGAGACAGAGTGTAAACTTTGTAAGGGCAATGACTCAGGTGATCTTTTACATAGCTTCTGTGCAAACTATACCTTTAGACAGCTTCTGATGGGACAAATGTAACGGATGCATTTTCTTCCTTGTGGATGCCTTAAAAGAAAATTCAAGAGGAGGTTATTTTTAGAAGTTTATTTCCCTGTGAGAGCAGATAGTACTTGCCTTCATCTCCTCCACTCTTCCTTTTCTTTGTATATACCGTTATCGAATAGTTAAATGCACTTCCAGATCTACACAGTATTTCAGTGTCAAACATAACCATTCTCACCATGCTTCACTGGACATATAGCTTATCTATATCTTTGAGATGTACATTCTATAACAGACATACTGAGAGAAAAAAAACCCCACTTGTTGCATAAGGAGAATTAAAACAATTCTAAGGGATACAGCTACTTTTGCATTCAAGCCTTTAAATTATCTCTACTTTAAAGGATACAAAACATTAACTTTTATTTCCAAACACACTCTCCGGTTGATCAACTATATAATAATTCTATTCCTGGCAACTCCATTTGCAGAATGAAGATTGAGATTCAAGATCCACAGTCAGTTGTCCAATAAATTTGAGGAGCTGACACAGGGAAATTTTTGATCTAATTTTCACTTTTTTTTATTCATATTTTCTTGACTTTATTGCTGTTTGCATGTACCACAGAACTCCCAAATGGGAGAAATGCATTAGTACTATTTCTATAAATTGAGTATCTGCAGTCACTAGACAAAAAAGCAGTTTTCATCTATGGTAATTACTGGGTTTCATTCAAATATGATTGTAATTTATGAAGTAATATCTTAGCGAGATTATTAATTGATCAAAGGTGTCATCTTAAAAGGGCAAAATTATCAATACACTTCAACACCGAGGGGCTACAGTCATTACAATACACCACAAATTAATGCTTCAGGGTCCCATTTCTCCCAAACATTAGTAATAAATAAACATTAGGCCAAATTTCCAGTGTCTGCATGATAAGATAACCTGATTTAGAAGGGTAAATTTGAACCTGAATTTCAGCTGTTCTGTGTGTCAATACTCATGGCCCTGACTAGCATTTGTTATGTCTTAATGCTAATTTTGATACACTTACGCCTTGGTAAAATACTGAGATTTCAGTGGTAAAACCAGTCCAGTAAGCTTCTCAGTGCAGCTGTTCTCCTCACACACGTTCACAGCATTTACACATTGGTACCTTTAGGCAAGTAACTGAGTGCACTTATCAGCATTTCCTAATGCACTTATGTTTGTAAGACAAAGTAGAAACTTCAAGAATCATCATAAAGAGTGCTTCAAAGAGGCACAGGAAGCTTGATTGTCACTTTAGGAAATTACAAACCCTTTAGAATATACAGGTCATGTGAGAAATTCTTTGAGGCTAGCAACAGTCTTTGAAAGCCTGGTTACATTATAAAATGCTAACCAATTAGATCTTAAGAAGCACAGAACAAAACCAGCGTAACTCCAGCAAGTGACAAAGGTGACAGGAAAAGATGAGTTTCACCGAAGAGTCCTTTGGCATACAAGTTCAGGTAGAAAAACCTTTAAAAATTGTGGGGAAGAGAGGAGAGGTAATACGGGCACCTTAGGCAATGGATCAAAGAATGTTAGAGAACTAGTATGGACACAAGGGAATACAAGCAGGGAAAAAAAGCTTATTGGTGGAAGGACTCAGTAAGTTAACAGCATAGTTGATTTGACAGCTAATTTTCAGAAGGTGAGAAGTAAAGTAACAGGGACTCAAGGGAGTAGGGAAAGAATGATGTTTGGAATAATGAGGAAGGAAAATAATAATGACCCTGGAAATATGTTCTTTGGGGTAGTCAGATACAGACAGGAAAATACAGAGGTTGTCTCACATGTTACCTCCAGAGTGCGACCAACAAGAAGACCTGTTTAGTGTACAAGAGAAATGCTGTGCATGTTGTCTACCTAGACTTTAGTAAAGCCTTTGACACTGTTTTCCACAGCATCCTCCTGAAGAAATGGGCTGTTTGTAGCTTGGACAGTGTACTTTTCACTGCATTAAAACTGGTTGGATGTGTGAATCACAGAGTGGTGGAGAATACAATTAAATCTGGTTGGCAGCCGGTCAAAGTGGTATCCTCCAGGGCTCAGCATTAGGGACAGTGTTG
>JBCJKH010048490.1:0-14234 GCA_039877255.1 Loriculus beryllinus
TGATTTAGTGTGAGGTGTCCCTGTCCATGGCAGGGGGGTTGGAACTGGATGATCTTAAGGTCCTTTCCTACCCTGACTATTCTATGATTCTGTTCTATGATTTTATTGTTCCTTGCACAACCAAGCAGTCTCAGTAAAGTTCTAATACAAGTTTGTTTCTGCTTTTTGCTTTAAGGTGATTTGAAAAAGTGGTGAACAAGCATGGTTCGTATTAATTCTTTCTGTCCCATCATATTCAGAGTGTGGCTGGCAGAGTACAGTGATGTACATGTACATCAGTGATGTACATCAGTGATGTACATGTACAGTGATCCTTCAAGGTGTGTGGTAGCACACATGCTTTCTCAGGCATTCTATTTCTGCCATGTCTGTTATTCAAAGTGCAGAGTGCATCTGGATAGTATATTGCTATTGCAGAAGATGCTGCTTGAACATTTTCTTAAGTAGATACCAAGCAAAGAAGTGGGAATGAGATCATAGCTCCGTCGTGGTTTAAACCCAGCCATGTAGCTTGTTCACTCACTCAATCTCCCCTTAATTGTCCTTCCCTTCCTCCCGGAGGGATGGGGAGGAAAATCAAAAGAATGCAATTCCTACAGGTTGAGATAAGAACAGTTTAGTAACTAAGGTATAATACAAATCACTACTGCTACCACCGATAATAATAATGATGAAGGAAATAACAAGGGAAGAGGATACAGCACCTCACCGCCCGCCAACCGATAACTTGCAGCACCCCCACCCAACCGAGCACCGACCTAGTCCAGCCCCACAGTCCACTAGCCCTTCCAGGTAACTCCCAGTTACCTCCTGGCCATGATGTGCTGTGGTATGGAATACCTCTTTGGCTAGTTTGGGTCAAGTGTCCTGTCTTTGCTTCCTTCCGGCTTCCCCTCCTCCCTGGCGGAACAAAGTCCTTGGTCAGAGTAAACATCAGTATTATCAGGTCTGTTCCCAGGCTGAAAGTCAAAACACAGCGCTGCACCAGCTACTAAGAAGAAGAAAAATTGACTGCTACTGCTGAACCCAGGACAAGCTCACATGCAATAATATACTTTAAAAAAAAAACAAACCGAAAACTGTTCTGGATATCATTGCTTTCAATAGATGCAAATGTAGTCATACATTAGGGGACATATATGCAGGAGATTCTGATTTAAAGTTAAGATGAAATAAGAAGGGAAAGTTAATTGAGAAAGCACTAATGAAATTTATACCTTTGAAGATACATTTTGGAAGTTCATGTTTTAGCCAAGACACTGAAAGTTTTTGATGTTGGCTGGATGTTGCTGTTTCTATGTGTAATTTGTAATCCTTTTCTCTGATGTCTGTGTTGCGGTAAATTTCATTATTTAAAAATAAAACTACAAACCAATACTTCTTGTTTTGTTACATATGATTTATTTAGCTAATTTCTTAATTTTATCTCAAGGCAAAAATAAAAAAAAAAAGCTAAAATTCTCTTCTGTTCAAATATACTGCTTCTCTTACATTGTGGTGCCAGCTGGTTCACTTCTTTCAATGCTGTGTCATGCCACCCTGTTTCTTTATTTCTGTTTAGCATTATTTTGAGCAATACTATACATTTACACTGAGTGAGCTTTTGGTGTACTGCTCTTGTGTCCACAGCTTTTATAAGCCCTAGTTCTTGACGTTGATGTGCAAAACATTATAGAAGCCAAGCATACAGCAAATTTTGAACATTAATAGAAACAAGCTTTAATTAAGGTGAAACAGAGCTGACAGAAGATATTCATTGTGATGCATGAGTGTTAAAAAATTGACTGCAGACAACATAAGGAAAGATGTGGTCTTCTTGACGTGCTAATGTGAGTGAGGGAAGTGCACTCAGTGTAGCATGCACCTCATTCACTGTTGAGCAGAAACCATTAGTCCCACCAAAGAAAGCTACCGACAAAAAGGTCGGAGCATATTCTCCTGAGCAGTCATGTCGAATTTGAGTTTTGAGGAATGAGCTTCCTTCCAGGCAGTTCCACATGCGCTCCTTTCTCCCATCACTGAGCCCTTTTTGTTTTCAGAGGGCTCCTATTAGTTTCCTAAAATGAGAACAGCTTGTCCTTGATATCTACAATGATTTATTTTTCTAAGCAATTAAATTTAATTTCTTAAAGCTATAGCAGCTCCTTCATTAAAGGGAATGAATCACTGAATAAAAAATGGAAAGGCTATGAGTATGAAGGGCATGCTCAGCTTCCATTTGATTTCAAGGAAAGGCTGTAGGGCTGGAGGGAAGCAGGGCAGGATCAGTGCCTGAAGTTCGGTTGGCTCCACGTGAAGCCCATTACAAAGATGGACCATTCCCAACAGCCGTCTTTAGAAAGCCTGAGCATCCTTTTCACGAACAAGCAGCAAGCCTGAGGGGTTTTGCATTACCAGCTTGTAGAAACAGATGCAAATGCAGGTATCCTGTGGCTTGTACACCTGCTGCTAAATATTTAAATGTGTTTGGAGATCATATAAATTTCTCAGCATTTTGCAAAGAGTTTTGTCATTTAGAGCACTTCTGTAATTTGAAAATCAGAGTTTTAATGGCCTGAAGTTAGTCTCATTTTTTCCATTGGTAAATATGGCAGTACTATCAGATCTAAACTCAGTATTTTCTTTAATTATAAACATGCATTTCCATATATAAGACAGAATTATTTTCAGATGTTCACTTTTTATGTCATGCATAAAAATAGGGTTCCTAAGGCTGAAATGCTCTTCTGCACTTGGAAAGTTATGAAGGAAAGGAAAGAAAAACAAAGGTTTTTCTTTTCTAAACTGGAAATTTTACTATTATTTATTGTGATATTGTTTTCAGTTTAGCTGATACCTAACTTTAAAATGCTTCCAGACTTTATTATTTTTTATAGTACCATGAAGTTAATGCATGAGACCTTATGTCTAAGATTTTCAAAGTGTTTCAATATAGCATTATTACAACATAGAGTCATAGAATCAGCAAGGTTGGAAAAGACCTCTGAGATCATCAAGTCCAACATTTACCCCAAGACTGCCAAGACCACCACTAAACCATGCCACTAGGGGCTTCATCTACATGTTTTCTGAACACTTCTGGAGACTGTGATGCCACTACTTCCCTGGCCAGCCTGTTCCAGTACCTTATCACCCTCTCTGTGAAGAAACTTTTCCTAATATCCAATCTCAACCACCTTCTTGTGTGGACTGTTTCCTTACCACCAATATGCTGAACTATTCTGGAATGACTAAGTAAGGTTAGGAAATTATAAAATGAAATAAAGAATTTTAAAATCATAGAGTCATAGAATTGTTTGGGTTGGAAGGTACCTCAAAGAACTTCTAGTTCCAAACTTCTGCCATGAGCAGGGACACCTTCCACTAGACCAGTTTACTCCAAGCCCTGTCCAGCCTGGCCTTGAACACTGCCAGGGATGAGGCAGCCACAGCTTCTCTGGGCAACCTGTGCCAGTGTCTCTCCACCCTCACTGTAAACAACTTAATCCTTCTATCTAATCTAAATCTATCCTTTTTCACTTTAAAGTAATTCCTCATTATCCTATCCCTACATGCCCTTTTAAAAAGTTCCACTTCAGCTTTCTGTTGCTTTACGTACTGGAAGGTTGCTCCAAGACCCCCCATGAGCCTTTTCTTCTCCAGGCTGAACAAGCCAGGCTCTCTCAGCCTCTATTCCTAGGAGAGGTGCTCCAGCCCCCTGATAATTTTTGTGTCTCTCCCCTGGACTCATACAAGCAGGTCCATGCTCATCTTGTGTTGATGACCCCAGAGCTGAATGCAGTACTGCAGGTGCAGTCTCAAGAGACCAGAGTAGAAAGGCAAAATCACCTCCTGGGTAAGCAGGACTATTTTCTGACAGAAAGAGCCCACATTTTCCCTAGTCTTCTTTTTATCATGGATATATCCACAGAAGCTGTTCTTGTTGCCCTCGACATCTCTGGCCACATTTACTTCTATCAGGATTTAGTTTTCCTAAGCTGATCCCTGGCTTCTCAGACAATTTCTCTGTATTCCTCCCTATCCTCGCTTCCACTCTTCATAGGCTTCCTTCTTGGGCTGGAGTTTGCCCAGGAGCTCCTTGTTCATCCTTCTAGGCCTCCTAATGGTTTTGCCTCACTTCATCCTTGTCAGGATGCTCCTGAGCTTGGAGGAGGTGATCGTTGAATATTAATAAGCTTTCTTGGGCCCATCTTCCCTGCAGGCCTTTATCTCATGGTCCTTTACCAAGCAGATGCCTTAAGATGTCTAAGTCTGAACTTCTGAAGTATAGAGTAATGAGCTTGCTGTATGCCCAATTCACTGCCCTAAGGATCCTGAACTCCACAATTCCATGGTCACTGCAGCCAAGGTGGCCGTTAAGCTTCCTGTTCCCCACCAGCCACTCCTTGTTGCTGAGATCAAGGCCTAGCACAGCCCCTTTCCTCTTTGGCTCCTCTGTCACTTGGAGAAGAAAGTTATCATCAGTGAGTTCCAGGAACCTCCTGGATTCCTTATGCCCTGCTGTCTTGTCACTCCAACACATACTGGGGTGGTTGAAGTCTCTTTATGTGGACCGGGGCTTCTGAATGTGGGACTGCACCTATCTGTTTACAGAAGGGCCTCATCTACTCAGTCATCCTAGTCAGGCGGCATGTAGTGGACCTCAATTTTATTGTCACCTGTCCCTGCTCTCTCATGAATCCTGACCTATAAGCTCTCCGTTGACTTGTCATTCATCCCGAGGTGGAGCTCCATGCATTCCAGCTGGTCATTCACATAAAAGGCAACACTTCCTCACCTCCTCTGCTTTTCCTTCCTGAAGAGCCTGTATCCTTCCATTTCAACACTCCAGTAATAGCATGCATTCCACCACATCTCCATTATGCCAGCAAGACCATAGCCCTGACGGGTGCACGCATCTCTTAATTCCTCTTGTATATTCCCCATGCTACATGTGTTTGTGTAGAGGCATTTAAGTTGCGCTCTCAATGAAGCTATTTACTGGCAGGAGTGGTTGGAATTTCTTTGTGCTGGTCATCAGACGCTCTCCTGCTGACCTTTGATCCCTCTCTGGGCTCCTGGCATCTACTGCTGGCACTGGCATCAAACTGGGAGGAGTGGGATGGATTGAGGCTCCCTTCCTCTGGCAACTTAGGTTAAAGCCCTCTGCACCAAAATGGATGCTTTAGACTTCTGCATCCATGTTTAGGTTTTTATGTTCGTGATCACAGCTCATAGCGGACACCATGAAACTGATGAAATTATGAATACCAAACATGGACATTAGTAGAATTTTACTGTGATTTGCTGTTCTTCTAAGTACTGAGGTAACCTGTTGATGAGAAAATTTTTATGTCACTGCAAGATGCAGTCTCACACAAAGGCACATGATAAATAACATCTTTGCAGCTTATTTTTCATGCAGATATTTGCATGCTGCTTCAAAATGCTTTGCATATTTTTCCATTTATGTATCATTTTTAAAAGTGAGGAAGATGGCAGTATTTACCTATTACCTCGTTTATCATTCCACAAACATCGTTATTTTGGGTAGTTGTCACGGGAACCACATGAAAGAAAATGAGGAGCAGGACAAAAGATACCAGCACTAGCTGCATTTCTTAAGATTTGAAATGCTTCTTTAGACCAGGGTGATATCTGAACTGTTAAAATTATTTAGGAAGTGATGGGAACATTTGATGTTTTTATTATTGTTTTGGGGGTTTTTTTAATAAATTTAAATGCAACCAACAGCAAAATAAGCTATTAACAAGTAAAAACCAAAATTCTTCTAGTTACACCAAGTATGATGACTGATGTGCTTTTCTTTTTTTCTCACTAGGATTACACTTTGACTATGTATTTTCAACAGTACTGGAGAGATAAGAGGCTGGCTTACGCTGGCATACCTCTCAACCTCACGCTTGATAACCGAGTGGCAGATCAACTCTGGGTGCCCGACACTTATTTCTTAAATGACAAGAAATCATTTGTGCATGGTGTTACTGTGAAGAATCGAATGATTCGCCTTCACCCGGATGGAACAGTGCTTTACGGCCTTAGGTCTGTTCTTCCATGATGCAGATTTTATCACTGTCATTACATATGGTTGATAGTTGCTTCCTGGTACAAGGTTATTACAAACATTGGGTAGTGTGTTGTGTAACCTTCCACTGTAAGTCTGAAAGATGATTGTAGAAAATAAATGTCACACTGGATGTTTCTCAATTTTGCCAAAAGTGCCTTCAGTCAGGTTTTATCTCTCTATGTAAGAGTCACTGTATCTGGAAAGGCAACTGACTATAGGAAGCAGAAATGCACACCTTAGTTGTAAACCTGAAAATTTTGTCCAAAGTGTAGGTGGTAAGACTGAATGTGAGTGCTTGCGTTGTCTCTTGATGTGCCTGTAGTCTATAAAGCAAAAGCCATAGTCAGCACTAGTTGAATGAATTCAGCCACAGTTAAGACCATGACTATGGGTAGTTCCATTTCCATCACTGGAAGTTTCTTGTATTTTTAAGCATAGATAATACTCAAGATTGCTGCACATAGGTAGTGCTGTATAAAGAATCCCTAGTGTAAATATGAATGAGATCTGAAAAGTGGTGCAGGTGGATTAGATGACTAGTATCATTCTTTTACCTGCTCTTGTTTTTTATGAACAGTTGCACTTCTGACCTGACCTGGATCTTGGGCCTTTACCTCTTTTCCTATTGCATATCATCCAATTATAACCTATAATTGGATGTATCTTTCTAGACAGAATAAAAGTAGCCTCAGTCTATTATGAAACTTAAAAGAAGTTTAGGATGTTCTTGGAAATACTGTCTCTATAATTAAGTTTAGCAAAAGGAGGCTTTCATCTCTCATCCTATTGACCCAGAATGGAACACTGCAGGTTCACGATTCTTTCCAAAGGTAGTTAAATGACAAAAAAAAAAAAAAAAAAAAAAGCAAAATTTTTCATTTCCATTATCTCAACAACCATCCCCACAAGCAGTGTAATAGTGATGGAGATTAGAACTCTTGTGATCATAATAATGTATAGAAGTCTTTCTGTTCCACTCTAAAAAGCATTTGAAATCATTCAAGTGAGGATTATCTGCCGTAAAACAGTGTATTTAAGTTACTTTCCTCTTCTTCACGATGTAAATGTCCACAAGCAGACTGCATTTCACTTCATATTATTTACTTAGCAGGGATTTCACCAATGGTTCATGTGTGTCTCACTTCTATCCTTCCCTTTCTTTTAAAAGGTTGCAACATCCAGGGTCAGATATCCATGGTGTAATGCAGCTAAGCTATTTAGTGAAGGATAACTGTCTAAAATTAAATCTTGGCAAAATATAGGACACTGTGACCAGTAAACATTTGAGCCTTAACTATGTTGATTTAGACTTTTGCTTTGTGTTCCTCTACTGCTAGCCTGTCTGCTTGTGTTGTGGTTTCAGAGCATCCTGATGGCATTGGCCTCAGGTTGCAGTCTGTAGGCATTGATTCATACTGCGGACTGAGACAAGAACCTGAGTTTTATGTGCCACAAAACACAGGGTCACTGTAAATAATAGTGGAAATTTTGGAGGGTTGCAACTGATTATGGAATATCCATAGAGCAAAGCAGTTGTGAAAGTGATCCTGAGGCCACAGTGTCTCTGTGTTCTCTAAGAGAGTGGGGGGATCGATACAGTAGCTTTTTGAAGTTCAACCCATTTCTGGGGATTTTTTGTGGGCATGACGCTGAGTTTGTTCCACCTTGTTCAGAGCAGTTTACAAGCATACAATGATACAACAGCTTTTTTGTTTTTCTCATAGTAGACCAAAAAAGAAATAATGACATAGACTGAGGATCAAAAATAGAGTCTGACTCCTTGTGTGTTTGCCATATATAGATCTCTTGCTCTCAGGAAGTACAATGCTAAATGTTATAAATAAATAGAGTGGAGGAATATATGTATTTTGTCTGAAAGGACTTACGTAGTTATCACTCATGAATACAATGTGATTGATATTTGCAAGATGAAAAAGTTAGTTACAAATGGCCAGACAAGGAAACCACGCTTGCTTCTGTTCTTTTTTGGATTAATATATTTCTGTGTCAAGATGAACAGAGAATCAAATTAGCCATCAAGCCTGTGACGTAGTCACATAAAAAGTATTTATATTGCCTAGACTGATTTATATTGTAAACTTTTGGGGGACAGAAAATATCCTTTTGCCAGTTGTTTGTGCAGCACCTCCCAGCACATCTCATGTGGGGTTCCTATATAATATAGCAAGATAATCAAAGGCAATCAGCCTGGTAATAAAGTAATAGAGAAGGATTTTAAACAAGTAAAAATATTTCTTTTGTGCATTGCTTTTACCCACAGTGTATGTGTATCTGTGTACTACTTTACCATTGTCTGTCTCATAATTGTTTCTCTGTCACTGCTGTGATGATGAGTTCTTGAAACCTTGTAGTCCTGCTGTGTCAGGCAGCATCCCAGCCCATAAAAAAATAAACCTGTTCTTCTTGGGAGTGCACACAAGCCTGAGCAATTAGTGTTTGCTTTCAGTGAGCATTTGTGTAAGTTAAATTTGATTGCTTGAATGTTCGTTCAGGAGGGACCTCTGAGCACTCAACTTACTTTGAGTAAATGGGGTAAATATGTTTCTATCTATATCTAGCTGTATCTTCTTTTCTAGTGCATATTTATGAAATTAAAACCATACATTATGCTGTAGTCTAAAATTTTACTTGAGCAAGCATGTGCAGTTTCTGTTACTGGAACACGTGACACAGAGCCACTATGGTATGTGAACAGGCCAAAATAAAGATATATTCCTTAAAAAGTCATAAGGTAATTAGTTGAATGCAAGTTTGCCAGCTGCATAATTTTTTATAATTCTGTCAAATTAATCACTTGTAATTGCATATGTGCTCTATGGCTGGCATTTAAAGCTATTTACACAACGTAATAGTAAAGATCCTGATACCACACTCCCTCTTGTATCAGCTCAGCTCATGTGGATTCTGCTGCAGGATCTTAAATGAAACCTTGGTTAAGAGATGAAAGAGAAAGTTTCAAAACAGAGAATACACATGGACAAAACTTTTAATATTGATAGTTCCAGCTTTTAGAGGTACATTTAAGACATTTCCTCCTTGTCACTAGAATATTGTTAGGTTAGGAACTGTGTACAAGATCCATCTCTTGTTTATATCAGAAAAAGATCAGTAAGGAATGGACCTAGTCTGGCCCAAAAGATAATTTGTGAAATATATATGAAGCCACTATAAAAAAAAGGGTGCATAATAAGGTACATATTCTTGATGAAGGCTGTGATTCAGTAAAACACTGAAATATGTTAGTACAGATATATAAGTTCATTAATACCTATAAAAAAAAGGGCCAATGTTGTGTGAAGCTGCTAATAGAGCTATTTTGGTTGTGCATGTACGTTTTTTACACCCCTGATATGCAAGAGCTTGATGGAAAAATGCAGATGCATCAATAGTGAATTCATCCTTAGTATGCTCAATTGCCTGCATTACAAATAAAGAAGCAAAAATATATTGTTATATGGGGAGAAAATTTAAAATTCAATACGGTGCTTCATTACAAAATCCTCTTTAAATCCGAAAACTAGGAAGTATACTCAACTTTGAAACAAAGTGTTCTGCTGGGCTAAAGCATTTCTTCAGCATTTCAGTTTTTTCTAGGGCTGTCACAAACCCAAGGAATCAGTTATTCATACAGCTCTAATCATTTTGACATTTGTAGCAGACTTTTTTCGCTTCACATTTTCTGGTATATAGTCATATTTTTTAATCTCAGCAAATGTTTGCGTAATACTTGCATATGTGGATACGTCCGTTGAACCCCAAAGGGACTGGTTGCATAAGGGTAAGTCACAGTGAGTTGTTCATTGCAGTCACTGTAACTGCTGCTGTATTAAGCTCCTGCTCAGTGTAAAACTGTGGACCAGATCCTAAAATATTTTTAAGTTATTCTTCAGAGAGTCCTCACTTTGAAAAATAAATGACAACAGCAAAACCTGGATGACTGGCTGTACAGTCATTCTGTTTGATGTTTGTATTTCAGAATCACGACCACTGCAGCTTGTATGATGGACTTGAGAAGATACCCATTAGATGAACAGAACTGTACTCTGGAAATAGAAAGCTGTATGTACATAAGGAAATGCATGTAAAACCTAGTTCAGATACAGGGCAGTTTTCCTTTTATAAAACTGTGTATTATTCATACTGGTATTTATAAGCACTACGTGAATCATGTAATTATCACCCTTTGGATGTTTTGCTTGTTTGTTTATTTGACTTTTTTAAAAAATAAAAGGCGTCATCCATTTCTGAATGAATGGTTACACCCTAGAAAAATGGATTTAGGACAGAATGAAGTAATTTATTACTCTAGCCTACTTGGCAGTGACAGTGACTGGATACTTACCTTCAACATAAGAGAATGAATGTTCATATTTCAATCAATCACATTTATTTTCAAGAGAGATACCATTTTCTTTTGGTATGCTTTATTACCCACAGATGGTCTTGACAGAGTAACTTCTCTTGGGCTTTCATATCTTCCCCACTTATGATTTGCAGTTGTGTTTCAAACAGAACCATATTCTCTTAAACACCAAGTCTTGTCCTAGGATTGAAATATTCAGATGTATACTTGTGCTTCAAGAGTTCCTGCTCCATTTCTGCTGCTGCTGGCTAGGGACTGTAAGCCATATATAGAAAATACTAGTATATATTCTATATTCAACTACAGTCCTCCACTACAGAAGCTAATGGAAATGGTGCGACTCACAGTCTTTAGTGTGAGTGGAAAAGATCTGCCTCAATTATGTTTGTCTTTATTCATTGAACAGTCCACATTCTTGTGATTATTAGCATAAATATACACTTTGTTTCAGTGCTAAATGTATATGAAAATCATGCAACTTTGCAGGTTCTTGGGTAGCATTTTCCATCTTCTTGTGGCCATTAATCTCTATGTGAATTTTATGAGTGTTATGAAAAAAAAAACCAAACAAACCAGAAAACAACCCAGAATATATTGCCTCAAACTCTTGAGCAGACTGTAATAGCACAGCTCTTCAGGATAAAGTAGAACAAAATACCACACAGGACTCCAGCTGTTCTGATGCTTTTCATTGTCTCAAATGACAAACTCCCTGTACTGTCTTTGAAGCTACCTTTGAGTCTGCTGTTATTTCTGACTTACTATTCTGCTCTGCCCGCAGATGGCTACACAACTGATGACATAGAGTTCTACTGGAGAGGTGGAGATAATGCAGTCACTGGTGTGGAGAGGATTGAGCTTCCTCAGTTCTCCATCGTGGAATATAGACTGGTGTCAAAGAATGTTGTCTTTGCCACAGGCAAGTAATGTCATTTGCCCATTTACTGTTTAATTTCCTCATGTATGACAACTACAGTTTTATTGATCATAATTAATCATTATTAATCATCATAACACATAGTCTGTGTTGTGTGTATGGCTAAAAAAATTACTTACTTGATTATACCGAGGCAATAGCCCATGAAATACAACTTCTTGTTTATTTCTCTTTTTCTTGTGTGTGTGCATGATACTTAACCAGACACCTAAATATCTATGATCTAAATGCATGTGAAGTTATTCACCTCTGAATCATAAGTTTTCATACAGGGTTACTGGACATACCTAACTGTGTTTTGGCATACTAGGTCAAAAAGCCACCATTTTTAGAAATACCTCCCTGCAGCTCTTCGGCGCATGTTTGTTTTTTTGTTGTATAGTGAATGTAACCTCTTTTATATCTTGATTTGCACTGATGGGTATGTATAGTACTGTATACATAGCCAGTGCTTTTGTTAGCATTGTAAAGATGCTAGAATTAAATCCCTGGTTTTCCTTTTTGTTTCCTTGAAGTTGTAATAAAAGTTACTGGTATCTCACAGAATTAGATGTCTTCGGGTGACAAAGCACAGTATTGAATTTTATGTTTAACCTTAGCAGCATAGGAAAATATTGTTATGTGTGACAAGCAGCACAGAAAGCTATCAGCAAGTGTGGGGCTACTATTTGGGACCTCCAGATATTCAGTGCTCTTCAGACCACAGGAGTGTGCTGTTCCATCTGTCTCAGCGCACTAGAACAAATGAAGCACAACTCTATTATGTTTGTAAGCATTGCTTCACCCACTCTTTGGACACAGCATCTGTTTTGAAGTACACAGAAGCACAAGTTGTATTTCAGAACAAAATGTAAATATTGCTGAGATTGAAATTAATATGAGGGGGGTTGCCAACTGCTGCTGTTCTTGTTTATCATTGTGAATGGAAGGGGTTTTTTCTACAACAAACCGGATATTCTAATCTTATATCCTTCCATTCTGTAGCTAGTGTCACCTTTGGCAGCCAGGGTTTATCTGCCCCTACGCAAGACTGGATATGCTTTTGTAGGATGGCTCCTTTGGATAACAATGAGAATACAGAGAACTTAGTTGGGAAGTCCTAAGCCACCTTTCAGTTCAGTATGAAATATTTCAATAAAGGTATGATTTAGTAATTTAGAGAGGAGAAAGATTTGTTAATTCAGAAAAAGGAAATCCAAAGAGCTGTAAGGTGAATATGAAAGAGAACGAAAACTAAGATTAGACATTATTATGACCAAAGTTTCAGAATCACAACAGTTCTTTCAAAAAAAAAAAAAAAAACAGCCTTGTGGAAGGAGTAAAATTGTTTCATGCTTCATTGTTTAAGACAGTTTGACATTCGGGAGTAGGGGGGAAACATCATTCCTTTTATTTTTTTTTCTAAGAATCACATATTTGATTTTAAATCTGAGGCATGCTATTGAATCTGGTTGATAAAGTCAGTGCAATCCCTTCAGATTTCATCTCAAGACCCTACTTTATTATGGTCCTAGTAATTAGGGCCAGTTTCTGCATTTCTGTAGAAAATAAGTCAGGCATGCTTTCTTTTTTATTTGGCTATGAGGTTATTAAGTCTCAAGGGAAGATATTAGTTCTTTGAGCACAACATCTCAGTGAACGTTTCAGAGATTTCAGTGCTAGTGTGCTTTGACTGTATAAAACTGAAAGAAGACTTCAGAGTCATGCCATAAACAGCCTTTGGAGTAGTTATTTCTCCTGTCCTCTATGAGGATAAGTGCTGTATAATCTTGTGTAACTTATGCAAATGGAAAAATCTGTTCCCATAGTTACTACAGAAAAGCAACAGTAAGCATGGGAAAAAAAACATAGGTAATGGCAGAAAGCTGTGCAGGGCTGCAAGAATACTGGAGGAAATGCATGCATGTTGAAACATAGCATTGGAGTTAAAAATTATCTTGGGTCAAAATAGGTCTATAAAGAAAATATAAAGTCAGTATGGACAAGTGCAAAATACATACAACTAATTATTCCTATCCAAATTCAGGACAGGGAATACCAGGTTAGACCAGGCATTTGTGTGTATAAATCTAGGGGCTGCTGTTGATCTCAGACTGAACATGAACCAATAACATCTTCTGGGAAACAAAACGAAACAAAATTCATACTATAAGGAGTCTTACTTGCACTGTTAAGACCTGAGCTGAATATTTGTGATCATGGGTACTGCTCTTCAAAACAGTTGTGGAGCAATAGAAAAGAGTCAAGGGAAAATCAGTAAGAGTTGAAGTCTAGAAAATGGAGTACCTGATCTTACTGGGGAAACAGGTATGGTCATATAAGTTTAAAAAAAGAGAATACTTGATGGTAATTAAATTCTTCAAATGTCTAGAATGTATGTGCAAAGACACGGGCTTTAGCCTGTTCTCTTTATTCATGATGGAAAGAAGAGAAAGTGGAAGTTAAATTTCTATGAGGAATAAAAATCTGGTTTGACTGTCCTTTTAACACAGCTTAAGTCCATACAGGCTGCCATAAGACATCTAAAATGGCAATGGATGTCTGTGTGTCAATAACTAAATTAAGCCCATAGTTGAATAGTATCAAATCAGTGCTGTCAATGGAGCCTAAAGAACAGTTCAGCTCTCAAATACCTCTTCTGTCAATTGAATATCTCTTAGGAAACTATTCAGTTGTCTAAACATAGGTATCTGGTGCCTCTTATAGAATCATAGAATAGTTAAGGTTGGCAAGTACCTTAAGATCATCTAGTTCCAACCCCTCTGCCATAAGCAGGAACACCCCACACTAAACCATGCCTCTCAAGGCTTCATCCAACCTGGCCTTGAACACAGCCAGGGATGGAG
>JBCJKH010048491.1:0-24446 GCA_039877255.1 Loriculus beryllinus
CCAACTACTTCATCATTACAGTTCTTTTAAGGGATGAGGGAAATATTTCAAGATCTACCCTATCAATTGCCAAACAACATGCATTCTGAGACCACTGTCAACACAGCACACTACAAATTCAACTTTTAAAAAACACAGACTACTTTAGACACTTTGAAGCAAGGACAACATAAGTAACATAGCTTAAATCTAAGATTCCTATTTAATAATTAATTCAGCACAGAGCCAATAGGATGCTTTAGAACCTCGAATAAAAGCTAGTCATTTAAGAAGAAACAGTGTTTGTGGAAGTAGAATCCCAGTTTCGTCCTACTGAACCTCATGGTAATAGGGGATGTAAGGCATTCAAGTCAATGTTCAAATTCACCAAGGTAAAGTTCTTTTAAAACAACATTAAACAAATGAATAATTTAAGAGAATCAGGATCTCACTTCATGTTTTCTCCTGCTTAGCACAGCTATACATACCACTATTTGACATCTGAAAAAGATTGTTCTTCTCAAACTTCTTGAAAACGCTTCCTTTTATTTCAACGAACTGCAATGGTTAGAAACAGCCAGTTAATTTTCACTGATAAGAAACTGACATAAACAAATCAGACAAACAATATGTAAATAGACATGATACACAAAGAGGAAGGATGCTGAAAAAAAACCCAGGGTAGCTATATAATACTTACATTATTGGACATCATGATGGTAAGGAGTGATTTATTGTGGGAGTTGAAGGCCACATTAAGGGTTGTTGCTTGAACCATTATAAGAATAGCATGCAGGACTATAGATAGCAGGGTTAAGGAAGCATCTTTGGAAATATTTTACAGTACAACTGTACCAAACCTCAAATTTTCTATTTGCTTCCAAGGTTTAACAAAAAAGTTTCTATCTTCCTATCAACTAGATTTATAGCAAGACAGCACTTAGACCTTCATAACATACCCACAGGGCTCTGTAGCATGTAGTAATTATGCTAATTTTCTTGTTCTAAAAGAGCCTAATGACATTAGTCAGGAGAAACAGCAACATAACCTGAAAGAAAAAAAAAATCTGAAATAAAGACTCAGAATTAGCGTAAAGATTTCAGAGAAAACAGGGAAAAATACAAGAATTCTGAATTCATCACCACATCTTTCAGAGTACATATCTCTACTTCATCAGCTCACTGTAAGGTTACTTCACATGCGTTCGCATCCTGAATACGCATGGCTTGAAATGCCCTTCATTGAAAGCAAATATTTCAAGCAAGGTGTTTTTAACATTGTGCTAAATAAAAACTCCCCACTTTCTTCCAGACCCTGTGACCCAAAATACTCAAATACAAATCAGAAATGAAAATTTCCATGAAGTATCCAATTAATGGTTTTCATTTTACTACGCATTAGGTATTTAAAAAAGCTGTCTACTACTGCAGCAGTTCACCATTACGAATGCTTTTATTTAAAAGCAGGTTAAAAGGTTTTCTCCATTAATTCTACGAGCCTGCAGAACTGGCAATTTTACTCTGAAAGTAAAGGAACACTGATTGAGGAATCACTAAAATAATACAGGGCAATTACTGTGTACTTTAATTCAGAAAATTTTGCAATTTATCGAAGGATACAGACATATAGCACTGCCATGAAGAAGTGAGGAATCACACCTATGTGAGCTCTTTTTCTTTCCTTGGGTTCTGTAGCTGTCCAGTAAAGAGCATCCAAAATATCTTGTCCAAATGAAGAAAACAGACGATCAGCCACCTAAACAAGAAAAACGTTTTACTACCTCAAAGCAATTTTAAAGCAACTTTCTCTCCAACACTTGAATATGCCAACATAAGTAAAGCTCAACCTAAAAAAAGTTTCCCATATTTATCACCTTTCATCTCTTGCCCATTCCCTTTCCATTTTTGGATTTGATATTGCTCCTGTTGTATACTCAGCAGCTTACTTTCCCTCTCAAATTTACTATCCCCTTTTCAACAGTATTTACAATACATAACCATGTAGTGCTATCTTAGATACTTCCCTGGAAGGCATCCAAGTACAGCTCAAACTTCAGCCTTTGATAAAGCAATATATGTGTTTCCTCAAACTATCCTGGTTTCTTTTTTCCATCCCTCTGGGTTTAATGGTGGAGGGAGAGAAGAGAGGGGAAGGAAAGAATTTCAAATATGTCATAGGAAACATCAGCTTATAGGTACAAAAAGGACTGAAATTACAGAAAAGTATTTATTTCTATAGAAATTATTTCTATACAGAAATATATATATTCTATAGAAAAACAGTGCCAGTTCCTCACATCTTGGAATGAAGTATATACTCAACACAAACCTCTGCATAAAGCAGAATTCAAACCCAAAAGTACTAGAACATAATATCAAGTGATCAAGAGGGACTAGAAATTCTGCTAAAAAGGGAAAATTAGCGTGAACGAAAATACAAGCATCTGAAGTGTAACTGAAAAAAAATGCATGCACAAGTAGGAAAAGCCCCCTAACAGGGGTTCTAAAGATAGGAAAAACATGAAGAGCAATCTGATCTTGTAATTCAATACTGCAGTAAGAAAGGTCACATGGAGTTCCATCAGTTCTCAATCACACTTCAATCATCAGCAAGCATGTAAAACTGAAGATTGTTACAGGGAAAGACTTTTTTCTACCTATACACTACAGTTCTCTAATTTTAAAACTAAGCTGCACCAGGTAACAAGAACAGCACTTCAAAAATTAAATTTGGTGTCACAATACATCTGGCTAAAAAAAACCCCAGAAATAGTACTGATTATCTCTACTTAATCAAGACAAGTGATATTTCCTTATAGCATCTTCCTGTAAGACAATAGTTTTGGACATGTTAAAAAAAACATGTAAAAATACAGAAGGAGGTGCATAATGTATCTGCAAATACTGAACTATAACTAGTAACTAGAAAATACGTTCTTGGGACAATGTAAGCAACCCTAGATTTGGGATAATTTCCTGACTTTGTTAATTATGAGTTCTAAATGTAAAAATCCTTAAGGGAGAGAAGTCATATAGTTTAACTTATTCAAGCCAACAGTCATTGAAGTTTCATAAAATTTGAAGGCTGAATTTAACCAAATTTTGACTGGGTATCTCAAGTAAACTCTACTATATGTCACACTTTAAGCATCACCTATGAAATAAAATGAACAAAACCATGAGCTGATGAATTATAAATCTGAAGTTCAAAAACCCATCACTTTGAGAGATATTTACAGTGGTAGTGTTTTCGGCTTTATAGTTTTGTAAATTACGGTGGTCTGCATTACCAGATTCCTGCTCATTGTGATGACCCACTGAGTAACTACAGCGGGTGTGATAGCACCAACTACAGAATGCTTAAGAGTTTGGTAAGCTTTTGTTCACAATATTGTGAGGGGTTTACCAGATAAAAATGGTGGCTTTGTTTTCCTTTTTATTTAAGCAGTGCTTTTTTCTTAGCTGACAGAATAGAAAAATATTAAAACCCACCACACAATATTGCTGCTTGCTTTTCCAAATATGACTTACCTAAACCCTACATGCCGGCTCCAGGCTCCAGCAGAATTCCATGGTGAGTGCTGTCACCAGCGTAACGCACACTGGGGCTTCAAAAGGAGCAGGAGCCGGTGGGTCTGAATCTAAAAAAGAAAAGTGTCATTTAAGCCAAAGGTGCTGAATGCTCCCCTGAGGCTTTCTATCTGGAGCATTCAGCACAGAATTTGATGTATCTGCATTCATTGTATCTGTCCAGGACAACATTTCCTGGACTCTCCAACAGCCGAAAACATTAGGACATTGTAAACATCTCTGCAGCTCAGTGAATTAAATTAACTAAAAAAATCTTCCTCTTTTAAAAATTTGTGAAAATGTAAAGTTTACGACATTTTTTTTTTTTTAAAGGGCATATTTAACAGTTCCATAAAAAGCACTGCTTGCATTAGTAGTAAAGACTAACAACAAAATTAACTGAAACAGTCTAAGCAACGTAATATTCAAACTGTTGAAAGCTGACTATCAACTAGTGGAATCCTGTGACATGTTCTGCCAATACTGTGGCTGCAACCTACCATGGTAAAAAAGCCCCTTAAAAGACATGCCCTCTGCCTGGCACGTTGGGTTTCATGAGACACCATGGAAATTAAATACCAATTCCAACTTCAAAGTCTATTATAATGTTTCTAATGACATTGAGTGGTAACAGACTTCCCTCTTTCCTGAAGAATAAAACATCCCCCCAGCCAACATCCAAAATGAATCCCACAAACATCCCCACCCCCCAAAAAAAAAATAAATCAAACCCCCACTTATTAGTTGAGACACGCTTTTGGTTCTGACAGACATTAGCAAAGAAATTAATCTCTTCATTCAAAACAGAATGGCACATGGCTTCCAATTAGCAGCAAACCCTGCAGTCTCTCCAATTATGTGGTAAGCACACAGTGGTGCACTTTCTAAGCTTTAAGTGACTTGAAAGAGTCTTGATATAATGAGAAATTATTATTTTGCACACATTTATTTAGTATATTATTATCTCTCAATATCACAGAATTGTTTAGGCCGGAAGGGACTTTAAAGATCATCTAGTTCCAACCCCTACATATGGATGAATATACACACACGACTAAAACTTACATAGCAGCTAAGTGCTAATTTAGTATTCATCCATGATTTTCAGCAAACCTAAAATCAAAGGAAACACAACCCTAAGAACAAAAAACTGAGGTGGCTTGTATGATGTTTATTTCACTCAGGATAATGAACTGCGTTCCTTTTGCAATATTTTTGTATTTTAAAGAACAAAGATCTTCAGACAAAATATTCAGATTTTGCACAAAGTGTACCCTCCTTTTAGCAATCTTCAAACAACGGTAAAGCAAGAATTAATGTTATTCAGAGATCCTAGAATCCTAGCAGAGTAACTCTTGTGTTCAAAGATCTGACTTAAGAGGTTGTACTCCTAACAGGACCTATATCTGAAGGATAGAGATAAGACTAACTATGAAAACATTATTTACTTTGTGAATCACTGAAGTGCAATTCAAAATTTCATGTTGTACACTACTAACAAACCAGAAAGATTCCTCCCTTATTCCCCCTGAATTTCTCTTTATCTTACCTCCCAAACTAGAATTTCCTTTTCTTGTTTCACTATATTCACTCAAGTTACTGTTTACGTACCCAGGCTTTTAGTTGCTAGCCCAGGCTGAGATGGGTTAAGCAGTAACATATGTCTCTGCAAACAGTGAGGCTACACTTTCATAATGAAGAACTAAAAACCAAATTCTACGTCTTTTACTATCTTCCTTCTCTCCTCTCTCTCAGGATATTACCACTATTTCAAATTAATAGTTTCTGTTCTCCTCAATTTCAAAATCTCATTCACTCCACTTATTGCATTTCAGTTTTAAGCATTTTTTCTTTCATTTCCAGTTTTCAGTTTCCATTCAACTCAACTGATTAATAAACTCCAGGAATTAGACAATGTGAAGCAGTATCTACAAAATTTGTTTTTCATAAACTTGCCTGTTTCACTGCATCTAGGCTCAGTATGAGTGCTTGCACATTTGTGAGAATAATTTGTGCCATATTCTAAGTACAAATACTGTAATACAACAACATTTTAGATAGTCTGAGAAAAAGCATGCTTGATATTCTGATGCCAACATTCTTACCTCAAGCATGTTGTAGATAATGTAGAGCTTTATGACAGACTGTCCCCTTATCAGATGGTACATCATAGAGTAGTCAACATAGTGCATCATGAAGTAGCAGATGACCAATATAACTCCCTTGAGAATGTCACATACCTGAGCGGGTTGTAGCAAACGTCTATCACTGAAATACAAAGGGCAAAAAGTTCCACTAAATGCCATATACTCAGAAGATACAAATGTTACCAAGTCAGTAGGAATTTACACAACCTGTTAATCATGGATATATTTTAAGTAGTTTATTATTGCTCCTTCTACTGCTCCTCACTCACCATAACCATCACACACATTTATAGACCACACTCCTGAGCACACTGTCTGATCTCCCACATCCATTTGATTAAAATACTGTATTTGCTGGGCAAGAACTCCTGCTTCTAAAGAACCTTCCACATGCATGCCCTGTGGTTTTTAATTTACCTTTCCTCTTCCAGCCAATTTTGCTTATCATTTTGAATTCATCAATTACAGAAATTGTATTTGCTATAACCAAAAGAAAAATAAATGGAGCAGTCATCTTCAATTTCACTACAACAAACCAGATGCTGAGGAATGGGTTCTAAATGCAATTCAGTATCTTCTTTTAGCTCTAAGCTCTGCAGCAATAAATGCAAACAATTTGACATTAGAGCTCGAGTTTGATCTTGAACCAATCAATGCAGAAGTTTTCTATCTGTAATTCCACAAGTAACCCAGAAAACTAAATGAGTCATTATACAATTTCATTCTATAAACTAAAGTTACAGGAAGAAAATAGCTTTACTTCAATTGCCACACTAGCAGCCATAAACATAATGACATTGCTAGGCAGTATCTACTTGTCTATTTACTTAGTTTAATATTAATAGGATTCAAAGCATTTAAGAAGTCTTCAAATTAAATCACAAGGTTATTTGAGAATTAAATGTAAAAAATGGAGAAGTATTTCTATTACACATTTATTTTTAATATACACTGAAAGGCTTTTGCAGAAGTTATAATTTTAAGGAGGTCAGAACCAATTAACAGAATGCAAGTTACGAATTTTCATTTGCTGTATTCTTAAATCATGAGGTTATCCAGAGATCAGACAGTGCTCCCATAAACTGGTAACACATTTAGAAAGAAAAAAAATAAGAGTAAGTTGATAAAAATTCATGCTATTTTTAAAAAACATACAAACCATTACTCATGACCTTTGGGACTCAAAACATTTTACAGACCTGGCAAGTAAGTCAAAAAACCTACCTGACTCATTCTATTTAAGTACAACATCTGAGCTACAGCGCTATACTTCAGGTATGTTTGCTGCCTTCCATTCAAAAGAAAGGAGCCCTGAAGACAGTATCCCTGCATTATAACACTTGTGGACCACACAGTGGCATTCCACAATGAGCAAATCATGTTCATTCTAGGAGTATGAGTGAGATCATGCTCATTCTAGGAGTGTGAGTGAGAAAGTTTCCAGAGCTCTTAGATTTACAGAGAGCAACTGCTCCTTGTATAATATACTTTTTTCATGCATAATCTGTGTTAAAATTAATTATATTTCAAATAATAGAATTCAACCTGTTCCAGCACACCTGAACCACTTATAAGTGGATTTCTCACCCTAAGAGACATTTTCTTGCTCTCAGAAGTCAGTAACAGCAACCACACAGCATTTTATTTCAGACTAAGTCCTTGACAAAAAGCCTTGGTAAATTTTCTCTCCCCCCAATTGAGGTGTAACTGAGTTTAATTTACAACTGTTAAGTTGTAAATTAAAAAACTTAAAGCATCCATTTTTCAGCACATCTTTTATTTGCCTGCTGCTTAAAGAACCTATGACTACACCCTTGCATGACACACACAAAAATGCCCCCTCTAACCTGCAAAATTTCATCTAGAAAGTTTAGTGCCTTATTTAATTACATCTCACTTAAATGATTATACTTAAATATGTTAGCATATATTGGGACATTTATAGGATTTAAGCAAGCCCACGATTATGATTACCAGTCATACGCTGAGTAATGCAGCATGTTCCTTTTACTCCAACTTACTTCAATTTTGGAAGTGCACTCAGAGTCAATTCAGTGTAAGTCCCCCAGTCAACATTCCCAGTGAGCAATATAGATTGGCATAAAGCGATAAAGGTGTTATTACTTCACAACCATAATGCCAGGTCTTAGCATTTGAAAAAGAGAATCAAATTTTGTTACTCGGAAAGTTAGCATCTTCATTCTTCCAGCCAACACCTACCTTATCATTAAAGATAAAATATTAAAAAAAAAAATAAATCTATGTTTTCAAAGTTTGGCAGGATACCAATTTGTATAATGGGATAGTCTCTTGCTGAAATGCACTAGTAAGCAGAATCTGTTTACAAAGTTTCTGAAACAGTCCAGAAAGATTCACCCAGGAAAATGCTTTGATGTTATCATCCTAAAGATTTTCTGGCTCGCAAGTAGAATCAAAGATGCTCAACCACCAGTAGTCACAAACCTCTGTTACTCTGTATTGTTAACCCTATCACGCTTCTGCTTATGTTGATTTTCATCAGTATGACTACACTCACTTAAGTATAAATAACTCATAAGAAGCTACTGTAAAAGCAGATAACAACCATCACAGGGCAATACAAACTCTAAGAACAGACTACACACAATCAAAAGCACATTGCTCTTGTAAAGGTACTCTCAATTCTGAAAACGAACTCATGAGAACAATGTCATATGAAGGTGCATCCAAACTTCCACACAGCACCCTATACACTGTAAAGATGAAGGTATTCTGAGAATGTGCTGCTTCCAGAACAAACTGAGCACCATTACAATTCAATTCAAAGGCTGCCCAAAGGGTCAGATCAACGACACTTGACTGCTGTGCCTTACAGGAATTAAGCTTTTGTAGAATAGAGTATGTTCAAATTATGTTTTTCAAGAATTTTACCTCTATCAGTGACTTAGATTTAGTTTCTCAGTAGTCTGTTTATCTAGAAAAAACTGCAGTCCTTTTTACTTGTGACATTTTAACTAAAAATACTCACTGTTAATGTTCTATTCAGAATTGTACAGTAACTTCTTGTGCTTCTCATTTACATGAGAAACAGAACCAACAATAAAATTGTAACAACTTCAAAACACATCTTTAAAAGAAAACACAAAAATATCCTCACAGTTTCAATTTACTCAGCTTGATGACAGAAGAGCTGTCAGCATCTCTAACTTTTAGTAAGTATAAGAGATTACTGCAAAGGCTGAGTACATAAAACTGCTCTATAGAAAGAATATCCTAGCACTCAAAATATATTCTAGTACTCTCTCACTGTACACTAAAAAAGACCCCTCCGTATTGACTGGCAAGTAATCTATGGTCTACAAATAACATATTTCCAATTGAGGGAGATTAACCATGACTACTGCATAAAAACACAAAAGCACTTTCACTGCAGCAAAATCATTTTTTGCTCTGGCTAATAACATTTACAAAAGGATTTTGAGGTGTGGCTGTGAATATAATATGGGACAGGAATAATTATTTCCTAGAAAGACAAGGAAATCAAGTAAATGGATTAAGTCTAATGATTTGTAACCTTTTGGCAAATACACAGAACTAACTGCAAAGCCTGCAGTTATGAAATAATGTAGTCAGCGCTCAGTGAGAACTTAACATTGCAGTTTTAGTATATGATCAAGCTCACAATGTTTCAATCTGTATTTGTCACAAATCATTCCTATCCTGACTGTTTAATACATATAAACACACAGAGCCTGATGCGATTTTATGCCTGCCAAAAACTCTCAGCCCACTCATGACACACATCACATTTTTTGCATTAATTTCTTTCATTGTATGTTTCTACTTATTGTCTCCAATAACTACACAGTGCCAACACGGGAAAGTACTTTCAGAACAATCTTGAGCACTAAGTAATGAGACCTCATGATTAATATCACATACAAATTCATAATGCTGAACCCAGGACCACCAACAACATGCATACTACAGAATGTCAAAAAAAAAGCTGGTTATCAGCCAAGCTATGACAGCTATACAAAGGTCAGGAAACAAACAAGAAATACGGCATAGTGCTGATAATACTTTCAATATCTCATTTGAAATTTGGGAGCCAAGAGGTAAAAACTAGACAGTACTGAGCTACTGTGACAGCTCACAGTATGATACTGTACAACTCTAGAAATCACTGAACAGAGAAAGAGAAGTTGAAACAACTTAGCTCATTTCAAAAGACTTTGTATTTTTGCAGTTGTGCATGAAGCGTGACAGAATTCAGAGGGAAAGATTTCACATGAAAATTACTTACGAGTATTTTTTTTATGAGCAAGAAAAGAACAACGAACATAACCATCTTATTTTGTATTTAATCATTTCAGCAAATGATTTCAACAAAAAAGCAAGCAGTAGAATCTTTCTATAGAAATCAGTTGCTCTTTCCTTCAAAGCTACCCCAGACATGCAGTGTTGCTGCAGAAGTGAATTAAATATTAATACTTTCCCAGCTTTAGTGAACTCTGCTCTTAGAAGATAGCATCATGAGAGCTTTTGTGCAAGACGTAGCTTCTTTAATATCCTACTGGATTCCAGGAATAATATTATGTGAATTGTTTCACAACTTGGCTGATTACATAGCTGAATAATAATTTAAATTACAACTTTCACATCTCAAACCAGTAAATATGCAGATTCAGGGCATAGGGACCGTCCTTCAGATGGGCCTTATTAAGATATACAATTTCTGTGTTTTCACCTAATCATTTTCTAACATTATTCCATTATTACTTCTAACATTTTTGCTACAAGTCATGCTCGCCAAAATGCTCTTTACAGAATCTAACAAGTGGTTTCATTATGCTAAGCCTTGAGTTCCCACATTCAGCTCTACAGACTAGATTACCAAAGAATCAAATTTTTAAATTAAACTTCTTCAAAGTACATCAATAACAGAGTAAGGCTTTTCCATTCCATTATTCGCTACATAAAATCTTGTATCACTTTACTATTACTACCACTGAATACGCTAAGCTGTTTAAACATGAGATGATCCTTCAATCTGTGTGAATTCACAGTGAAAATCCAAGCACTCCTCTGCAGATAAACTCTCTTACACTGAAACACTAATTAGCAAATTAAGACAACACAGAAAATACACACAGGGACTTCAATATTCTACAGTATACACTTAACAAGGCGTTCAAACTCCTCAGCCTTTGGGTAACTTTACCATTACACCCACTAATGGATACAAAATCTCTACTGAAAAGAATTCAGTTACTGTGTCCAAATAATATATAATTCACAAATGCACACGTAAGTGGATATACGAGCTTATTATTCACTTTAATATCAGTGATGTGCATGCCTTACTATATCGCCCTATTCTACCACACCATGCTTCTGTTTCAGCCCAGCCAATTAACAAAAGGAGAAGCATGCCAAGCTCAATACTTATCACATAGCATCTGAGCCAGTTGAAACTACGGCAGAATTTATACAGTACACTGATATCAACCAAGGACTAGGAATTCAGAAAACCAGTCTGTTACAGAAAAAAAGTTACTTTTCTCAACACAATTCAAAAGCTCAAGGCTTAATACTCGTGCTTCACATTTTCCAGTTTATGGTTTGCCCATGTTGAGACACATTTAGGAAGCGTGAATCCAATTCCTTCCTCTGTTTACATAGAAAACTACTGCATCTGTGTATATCCTCCCCCTTTGCTGAAAACAAGCAACTTCCTTTATAAACAGTTAGGAAGAATTACTTTGCTACTCTATAAAATTAAATTTAAATTACTACCAGAATACTACTAAACATTCTGGGTATCCACAGATTAGTTGTACAGATTTAGGAACAAGGAAAAAGAAGAATCTGTTTTTTTTAATGATTACTTTTGATATCTGTAAGAAAATCCACTGTTACAAAACTAAGTCAAACTTATTTCAAGGTATATGTAAACCAGCTACCCAGTGAGGAAAAATTTGGTGTGGAAAAAGAGTGTTCATCAAAAGCAACTTCCTTAGACAAACATAAGTTTAAGGAGCTAGTTCCTGACTGTCATTTTCAAGGTATGTCTATTTGGATCATGACCTTTCAAGTATGTTATCATATTTCATAAAGTAATGAGTTCTGTCTCCATGTTCTGATTGAAAAACATTAGGTTCAATCTTTCATAAGGGCTGTGACCATACAAATGGTCATACTACCAATATATAATGTTTGCAAGAGTTTCACCTGAAAAGCATGTTGGATTTCATAGTATCTTTCCTTTAAGTTATTAAAGAAGCAAAACAGCTCAAGAGTTCGCATGTATTGACTGGCATTTGGCATTGGCTCCAACCCCAGCAATCCCTTTTTCATTCCAGCAGCTGTACAATTGCAGTTATTTAGCATTAAGTAGAGCATTATTTTTAATAAATCGCAATTTATTGATATTTGGCTTTAAGATGTTACAAGTCACAAGTAGCTAATGAGTAAGTTTGCTTAAGTGGCTGACTTCTGAAAAGAACAAAACTGGATGTTAAATGTTTTAATAAGTCTTGCTTATGGTTAAGTCATTTGGAACATAAAATGCACCCCAGGACAAACTGTAATTTGCTCTTGCTCTATAAAAGAAAGGGTCTAAGCACCTCTCAGTACAGCTGTTTATGGTATGCTTTTCAGCACTGTCACTGCAAAATGAACAGTGTTTTAACTTGTATACAAAGTAATCAGTAGACAAGTATACTTGTCTGAGCTTAATTCCTTTGACAGCCAACTCTGCATGTATTATTTAAAACTCTGCATATATTATTTTAAAATTTAACTTTGCACAGATTGTCATATGCTATCATATGGCTACTTTACTTCTGTCTTCCAGGCGTTATGATCCCCTCTAGTCTGATTACATACGGTTTTCCAGTCACCTTGTAAAGTTGTTTGGCTTTTGATGTTTTTTTTTCTCCAAACCAACAAGAATTCAATGTATTTCTTGTTTAAGTTTACAGTTTGCTGGATTTTCAATTGGTCCCTTTAGTACAGTCTCATCCAAATAATTCAGATTACCATAACAATTACTCCCTTCATAGTTAGCACTAAATTTCCAACACTGATCTCACAGGTACAGTAATCTAAATCAATGCACTACTATTGCAAAAGTGCTTTAGGGAGATATTTTAATCTTAAAATAATGAACTTAACCACCTGCATACATATACATCTATAAACTCTTAAAAGTATTACTTCCATAAATGTTATTTTACTTACACAATTAAAAAAACCCTTTCATCATATGGATTTATTGTTCAGCTAATAATCCACTGAAGAATGGTTTTAGCACTGAGGTTACAAGCTTGAGGAAGAATTTTACAGCAAACTTTTTCTAACTGCATTATTAACACTTTGAAAAAGAAACCCACTGAGACTTAATTAATAATACATTTCAGTTGCTGAAATGGTGGTCTAGTTAAAGTTTTGTTTGGATATCTTCTCGATTTTCACATTACAGATACTTGTATGGAAACTGAACTGTGGTATTTTGGTTTACATGTAGATAGTTATATGTAATCTTGATCAAACTCTTTCAAGGCAGCCTTCATTAATGAACAGCTGTATTATAAATTCCTAATCTCATATGAAGCATTAACAAGAACAACCAGATCAACACATAAGGGAATATTTTCCTGTTAACATCGCAAATAGAGGTGTCAGGGAAAATAAAATCCAAGCCAAGTTTGTGTGCAAGGCATACACCAAGAATTTTCAAAGTGAGCAAAGTGTTTATTGGACATATTTTCCTACAAATATGCTCCACTTTGAAGTTAAGTTTAGCTTCCAGAAGAAGCTTTTTAATCAAAATAGCTTTATTTTGATCAATCCAGTTTGATACTTTAAGAGAGATACAGTGCATATACGCAGGGCTTAACTGTTATAAAACTGAAATATACAGACTAAGTGATAATAAAAATATGTCCCAAATGAAGAATTCTAAAATACAAAGAGCTGAGTTTGCCAAGGTTTCAAAAGGCATTTCATTTCTCAGACAATAAAAAGTCTCCACATGCACACACCACAGCACGAGACCATGCCTAAGAATGAAACAAAACCAACCTCGCTGTTACACCCCGACGAAAGCTGTCTCAAAATAAATAAAAAAAAATTTGAGGTTTCAAGTAAGTGACAATTAAAACAAGCTTTTATTTTTTTCGTAACAAAATCAACTATAACTAAAGTCAGTAAATAAAATACAGCACCTTATCATACATTCATTACGCAGAGAATCAAGTCTAATACTAAGACACTTGCAATGAACTTGCAGAGGTCCCCAAAATTTACATTAAGCATTAAAAAAAAAAAATTCTGCTTGAAGAACACACAAAAATATAACTATGAACCTGACTGAAACATTACTTAGAATAAATGTAAAAAAAAAGCTTAAGGCATTACAGCAGGGGCTACAGCTTTTCCAAGGCATCCTATTTTAAATTGGGCTGAACTGGTCTGCAGGCACTCTATGTAAAAAATGTTTAAAATCTACTAAAATCACAACTTATTTCCACAGTGATGCAGTTCCATGTGAAAATACACCTATCATAAACAGAACTGAATGAATGTCAGTGTGTTGGTTTCACCTTTGAAATACCTTGGCTAATTTAGCTATACTACTCATTTGTAATCAGTCTTTTTACTGATTGCATGTGTGAATTTGGCTGACAGCACAGAAGGAAAAAGAAAATCAGGATTTACTCACCAAGGAGGAATCCCTGTGACACCACATTCCATCCTATAAAGGAAGTGAAAGTGCTCTTCCCTTCGGTCTGATTTACAAGAAAGAAAGAAAGAGAAGTTTGTAATGTTGCTACACTATGCACTGTTATGGAAAGGAGAAAGGAGTACTTGATCTGAGAGTTTACTACAGAAAATACTGAATGCACCTGCCTATTATTGCTTGGTAGAAGGCCAGACGTTTTGGTGGACAGATGCACTACTTTCTCCACAAAATTAACCAGACAATAGGAAGTGTATGTATTTAACAACTAAAGCCCTCAGCAAAAAGTGTGCAACAAAGTTTCAGATTTATTTATTAACCTGATAATATGAACAAAGAAATAATATCTGTAATAGAATGCCAGTATCTGTTTATTTTGGTTTGTCTGGGTTTTGGTTTTGGGGGTTGGGAGTGGGTTTTGGCTGGTTTATTTGTTTTACCCCTGACAGGCTTTCTTCCTACAGTTTCTTTCTTGAACTAATGCTGTTCTACTTCCTTCTACTGAAAAGTGTAAATCTATGACTTCACAGGAGGGTGATGGGAATTTTAAGAGCTATATATAATGCAACTGAAATTAATGATGTTGTTGCTGGCAGGACCTAAATCCACTTACTTAGTAGAGAAGAGAGTGGAGTAAAAGAAAAACAGAAAATATTTATAGTCTGTATTTATTTCTACACCGAAGAAAGGTAAAGATCTTGTCAATCAATCTTCACATACAAGAAAATTCAAAATCTACCTGTGTACTTTCTTCAGAAAACCAGAATTTGGAGGGAAAGAAAAGAGTCTCAAATTCTGTAGCAAGTCCTTACTTGCTTTGTGGAGAAGATGAAAAATAGTTTTAAGTGTAATTAAACTGGGAGTCCCATTAGAGTTTCACTAACATACAATTTCAGTCTTTATATCATGGTGTTTTTCAAATAATACAGAAAAGCTTTTCCACATTCCCACAAGAGCTTTTATTGGTGTGCAACATATTTCCAAGAAAAACAAGAAGTTAGTGCTTTAAAAGTGTGCAAAGAAGCAGAGATATTAATCTGCACAGGATATCTGCATCTGAGGTATTAATAAACAGATGTGTCTGCACTGCAGAAGGAAACCTTACCTTTCAGCCACAGGTAGGGTTAGTTTTAGGAACCCGTCATCAAGAACTGTAATTCTGAAGAGAACTCCACCAAGTCCACTTATCTCTCTACCTTAGATTTGCTGTTAGAGCAAGGTCTGTGCTTTTATGATGTTAAAGAATAGTTTGATGAGAGTAATTTAGAAGATTCAAAAAGAATAATTGAGGAAAACTTCTCTCCATGATTTGGAATACATCAGAGCTGGGCTGATTTTTTTTTTCCCCTGTAATTTCAGAAGATGTCACTTAATTTTGTGAAGTGCTTGTTAATTATTAAGAGCACCCTGCTATTTACAGAGCACAGCAGTAATGAAGTTGCACCTGCCAAAACCACCACAATGTGATGATTCAGCTTTTGCCAGTTTGACCACAGCAATTTAACTAACAGCTTAGTTTAATTAATGACAGAATCTTGGATTCTTCTGACTGAAGTTTTTAAAGTTTTAGGGTCTTTCTGAAGTAGCTATGTTAACACCAATATAGCTCCGACAAATACACTGAACCAAATTTACTCAAATGGAAAGATCAAGTGATGAGGAATGACCACCTCGCAGTCAAACTGAAGCACTTATACTGTCTAGGCAGCATATGGAAACAAATTTCTTTAAGATACATTATTCTTAGTTCTCTTTCAAAATACTGTAAAATGGAATACTAAAACATGAGGAAGAGGTTATGAAGCACTCCTGCTACATTTAAGTACTGCACACAGTACCATTGACAGGAACTAGCCTATCAAACATGGAACATGGTTTTATTGTTTTTTAAAAAATAATGGGTAATATAATCTTTTTCTACACTGAAAAGAGCAGCTATTATGAGGAAATAAACTGAAGAGTAAACTGGAAGGGAGATGGAACACTCACTGCTCAATCACTTCACTGAGATGTTGAGAAAAAAAAGTCAAGATGAAGGGAGGAGCACTTTTATTTACTACACAGAATGGAATATGATGTGGCAGGTTCAAGTAACAACTAGTCATGTTTCTCAACATTTACTTGACATCTGTGAGAAAGAGCAAGCTAAAAGATAAACAGCCACCTGCTTTGTAAGTACCTTTTGTTATTACAGATGGTTTAGCTTTTGAAATCTATTTTGTTAGATAAAAATCAATTTTCTGAGTAAGAAGAAAATCTCAAATCTTTTTTGCCTTAAGAAATCAAATCAGCATAACTAGAAAAGCAACAAAAACCCCACCCAAAAATCAAAATGCAGGCACTGAATATTCAGAAATAAGAATCATTACATCTGAAAAAGTTCCAGTACATACTGTAAGTATGAATTGTGAACCTTTGAGTAAAAGTCATCAATTTTAAAACATTAATGCATTAGACAAAGCCTCAAGTATTGAACAAGTAATGAGATTCTCAGGAAATAAAGTCCATAAACCTTTGAGGAAACTGTGACAAACAAAATTGCTTCAGGAGTTGTTACATAAACAAAGATTTATTCACTGAAGATAATTCACTTTCACTGCATCTTACCTGATAACACTTTAAAGTTAATATAGCCAAGTTGAATAGATCAAACTGGATTATATCCTGCATCACACACTAAAAATACTATCAGCAAGCAAACTAAGTTTTAATATTGCAGGTGTGTGTACATACACGTGTGAGTATATATGGTACTTTCTTCCATATATTGAACAACACCCCAAACAAGCAACTGGTCCTTCAAATTTTCAATTGTAATCCAGAAGAGCAGAAAACTTGTCAAAAAGCAAAGCTGAGTTTATAAACAAGGAAGAATATATTTTAAACAAGAAAAAATAGTAAGATCCAAGTGATTTCCTAAAATCCATTATATTTGCCTGAATTTTATTATTTTAGCAATAGTACCTTTATGATATTAACAAATAGGCACATAATTTGACCTCTCATAAGGCTAAAACTAAGTAGCTGCCATAGTTTTTATTCAGCTGGGAAAACTCGCAACATAATGAAAGACTGAGATTCAGCTCTAAGTTAACAGCACAATAAAATATTACACTGCCACCTAGTGCCTATGTTAAGCACCACATTTCCAATTAAAACTAGGCTTTAAAATATTTTCTTTTGCAATTAAGACTCGCATTTGCTCTAATCAGAACATACATTCTGAACTACACATCTAAAAGCACTTCACATATAAAAAACTATTAATAATGCAAATATGAACAACCACCAAAAAGATAATCAGTAACCTTAAATCAACTTCAAGTTTGGAGTGATCCAGAATGAAAACCCGTAAGTCCTTACTTATCCAAGAAAAAGTTACAAGACTGATACAAATAATCCCTTTATTTTAGGCCACACTTCAAACTTACATAACCAGTTTTACCATGAAGTCCCAACTTTTAGAAGAGAAACCAGTTCTATCCAATTTTCGATGCCTACACCAGAAAGGCAAACCAAATATCCTATGACTTAGGAACTGATGCGTGGACTGGTTACCCCTGTATCAGAACAACTTCTTGATATTGATCTGAACAAAAAAGCAAGGCATTAAGATCTAAAATCCAAGTAGCTAGTCCCATCTGATTACTGTTTTAAGATTCTTTGAAAGAAAGAAAATAACACATTTTATTCAGGGGTTCTTTGGGCAAAGTTTACCATGCAGATAAGGAAAACTGTTGTAAAAAACCAAACCAAACCAACAACAAGAAACAACAAACAAAAAACCCACCCAAAATAACAAACAGAAAATCCTCCCAAAAAAACCAAACAAAACCCCCAAACTTCTGTTTCAATATCAAAGAGCCTATCAAAAGACATGAGCCAAGTCATTAATTCCAATCTAAGAAATCTTGAAACTGTTCAGATACATGGTTAAAAGAACAAAACTACAGGATAAGCTTAGATCTCCATCCTTTACTAACCTGAATATGCCTAAGTGATGCTTGTTATCAAACTGTTGTGTCTGAAGAAAATAACGACAGTTAGTGACTGCTGGCAAAGCTTACAGATCCCACATACAAACACCTTTGTTTTGACTAGTTTAGACCAACACTTCTGTTTTACAGTGGAAGACGCCATTACTAGTTTAAACAGCACTTAAGTCTATAAAATTAAATACAAACATAAATAAACATTATTTAAGGGTATCGACACCTTTCTCTTGAATCAACTTACCGTAAGCCATAGCAAGGCAAAGTGATGAACCGGAACATTGCCAGAAAAACTCTCAATGGAAGCAGGGTGAATACATACAGAAAAGCATCCAGGCACAAAAAGATTCCAAAAAACATCAACTAAATTACAAAAATGAAACAGAAGTATGTTAGTAGTTTATAAAGAATTGTATGATTCTATGAAAATTACATTTACATAAGACTAATTAACCAAATAAGCACAATACTCTCACCTGTTCAATCTGCTGAACTGTAACAAAAATAACATGCTGTGCACTTAGAAGACTATTCAGCAAAAATTCTGCACAATATCCAGGCAGCAAAGGCTTTTCCAGACTTCCATGGCTCACTGAACCTAGTCTTTACTGGATAGATGAATTACATGTGGATATAACTAGTTCATTTTCCAGTGGTGACCCTTCCTCTAAGGTTAAAAAAGTTAATGTTTTTAACCTTGGGGGTTGTGGTATGTGTCAAGTAGAGCTGTGTGTACATGTGCAGAACAATTTTCTGTCTACTTCCTTTCTAATATGCTTTTCTTTACCTTGTTAATTCCCTATTGCACAGCTAATTACCACATGTGGTAATTCTCCTTCAGAGAACATCCACCTTTTTCATACGAAGAGTATAAAATACGAAGAGGTAAACTTTCAGTTGCCCTCAGTTTAAACGATTTAATCTTAATTTACAGGAACAGTTAAAGCCATTTTATTGTAGCCACGAGCCAAGCAATTCTGTGATAAGTAAACTAGACCTAAACTCTGCCATTAGAAATCTCTTAATTAGGAAGCTCTTGTATACCACTCTCCCCACATGAGTTTCCTTCCTCATCTGCTTTTTGAATTTATCTAAGGTTTACATGAATGAGACTCTAGACATAGGCTTCTACACTTCTGTCAGACTAGTAACTAGTGTTTTTTCCTGCAAAGAAAATCATCAGCTACACAGTTAAGACTAGCAACCTCTAAGCAGGCCTATATGTCCACAACAGATATGCATTTAGAATTTTTATGTACTGCTGATGGGAAAGACAAACACCAGTTTGGGGAGTGGGGAAGGGGGGAGGTAAACCAAAGGACAAGTAAACTACTTTTAATTCCCCCAACCTGTTTGCCTTTCAAAATACCTTCTTTGTCAGCTTGAGCAACAGCCAGTTCAATGTCCAATGAGCTAGTATCACTGATATGTACCTTTCTCTCACTCATGCATCTTTGTAACTTTGAAAGCAATCCTACAGAATACACTCCAGTGTATCTATCTGCAAACGACTGATGAATGACTCAGGTCTAAGAGCGCAGCTATAATTTTTAAACTGCTGCCTTCCCTTATAATATTATTTCTACCAATTCTGCAGTCTGTACTTCAGTATCACCACAACATTAAGGTCTTCTCCCTGATAACAACTCATTCACCTCTAGCACTGTTTTCTAAGATTTCAGCAGAGGGCTATCAAATAAAAATTATCAGGAGCAGTGGTTACAAATAATGGATGAATTTATCCACTGCATTTTAATATGTCATTAAGCTACCCATTTCTTTGCTAACTTTTAAATCAAGTGCTGAATATCCAACCACTGAGGATAACTGGAGCTGAACACGTATCTTCCTTTTTTTAACTCCTTAACCCAAGCAAAATAGAAAGATAGCCTGTCATTTTGCCTCTGTACTCTTTGAGGGCATCTTTGTAATCTAGAAAGCAACTCTGCATTTTCTTTTTGATTTAAACAGAATTTTTATCTCTGCCTGGGGCAATTAACAGGTTTTCACATTCTATAATCATGCATTAATATCTGCAATTGTTTAATGTCCTCATTTTCCTAATTTTTCACTAGACTGCACTTACACGCACCTGATGAAATACAATCAGCGGAGAACCTTCTCCTCATTATTTTTGCTGCTATATTCCAGATACTGAGGAGCTAACAGAAAAACTTAATGAGCTTTTCCACCATCATAACTACTTTTTAGCACAAAATCTCGAAGTTTAATTTTGAGATGAATTGACAAGTTTTCCCCTAAGATGGCAGAATAGGGACCACCTTTTATTTACTACAAATAACCTATTACATTAAAGAACTTTCACTGAAACTGCACAAAAAGCTTGAGCAGAAGTAGCATTTATATTACAAATTATCTAGTTTGTCCAAATAAAAAAGTTTTCAGAACAATAACAAAATATTACCCTTGAAACATTACACCCCACTCTAAAATTATGTACATGTAACAACTGCACGCTGAAGAATATCTCCCAGGATTAGGCTCTGATAAACTTACTCCAGTTTATTCTCACTCTACCTGATTATGATTTTCATTCCTACTCTCTAATCATACTATTGGGTAGTATACAATACGAACAATTAAGAGAACTCTTCCTTTCCTGATGTCTCACACTTTATTTCATTTAAGCAGACTTTTGAATCACAGAGGCAAGTGATTCCCGCAAGACACGACGATTTGTACACTATTCAGTTTGCTAAATAGCGTAAATTTGCTTTCTAGATGTTAATCATCGTACTTTTTCAACAAGTATGATTCAATTTGATATAGCTAGTATCTATACGAACCTGTAGTAAGCCCATGCAAAGAAATAATGAATTTATTTCAGAATCTCTAAAGAGACAAACATCACTTTTTAAATCCATATGCTTACTACTCAGTTTCATATTCTTTATTGAAAGTACAGACTGAACTATGATTTACCATGTAAAACCCATCAATTTCACCACTTACAGCATCAAGCTTATTTTTAAAAGATTGTTGGCCTTGCCTTGTTCTTACACACTGAAATTTCTATTGGAAATCTATGCTGATGATCATCCAGAATAATTCCTGTGACTTGGAGAGGGCATGTAATAGTATACATAATTACAATGGAGATGATGTAAAACTGCTATAAAGTTCAACTGAGACTCTACCATAACTGCAATATTCTACGGTAAAGTTCACAGTGAGACTGTGAAGACAACATCCACGGAGACGCCTAACTGGATCTAATCCTGAGTAAACTGTTGTAGGTGATGCAGTTTTAAGCAAGGACTTGGACTACATCATTTCCAGAGATCCATCCCAATCTCATTCGTTCTGTGATTTCCTGCAGTAACTGACTGGGAATTTAGTTTTGTGAAAAAAGGTCTCATCACAGACTAAGGATGAATTTAATGATACTGAAGGAGAAACCTGAGGGCTGCTGACAAAAGGAATCCTACTGTCCCTCCATTCACCACTGCTCTTTCATCTTTCTACCCCTACCCCAAGCTACACAGCTCCCCTTCTGCCCTTGCCTGAACTCCGGATTCTCAAGAATACTAGCCAAGCAATTCAGCTCACTATCCCAGTGAAGAACAAACAGGGCAAGAAAAGCGAAGCATTCACTGCCAAATGATGAGCTGGTTTAACCCTTAAAACAGTTCAAACAAGCACCACAGCTCATGCAAAACAGGCAGCATGCATAAGGCAGGAGACTGAGTGAGAGAAAGAATGACACAGACTCTACTCTCCCTGCAGTGTAATCTAGAGCTAAATTGATTTAGCCCTACTACGTAACTTCATCCCTAAAAGTTTTGGGAATTTTAGCTATATTAGTTTAATGTTATCGTTACACTGCAGCCTAGCCAAACCTTATTACAGTGCTGCCTTACTCATCATCCTTGAGCATATTCCCCTGCCTTCCAAATCCAAAAAGGTTAAGACAGAATAAAATTCTCTTCTACATTTCAGCAGTGGCAATAGCTCACTACATGGCCAGCACTGTATCTAAGCTGACATAAAGGAGGTGGTAGGAATACTTCAGGAAGGGCTGTAGCACTGGGACAGAGAGGGAAGATGTAATCAGTTGCAAGAAGTGAAACAGAAAGCCATGAAAATTAAGTCAAAAACCTTAGATAGAAACTGACCCATCACCATATTTTAAAGGACTGAAATCTTCCCATCCTCAAATAAATCTTTAAAGCAATTTTTTATTTTGCTTGAATATTCTTTTAAGGATCAGTGACATCTTTGTATTTGAATTAATTTGTCATCATCTGGACTTGGAAGTTAGCCATGTCTGTCTTTACTAATAACAGCAGCAAGCAGCAAACAGGCAGAAAACCTTGAAACAAATGCTTAAGTTACTAACAGTGAAAACCAATCATTACAGATGTTTAACATTCTTAGTAGCAAGTCTTTGAAAAATAAGTATTTTTTCAAATAATGTAATGCAACAGATTCCACCTCTAAACTAAAACAAATCTTACAGCATACTTCACCTTTTCCAGTTCTTTTGGTATTCGCATGCACGTGTATACTCTTTCTCTCCGTTCTGTGTATTTTGCTTCATTGTGTTCAAGGAAGTAGCCTCTTGTTAGCTCAGCATTGATGAACCTCAGCAATGAAAGATCTATATTCAGGAACACATAAGCAGAAGACACTTAAGGCATGACCTCCGAAGTGTGAGAAGACCACTATGGTTTTTTTCACTTGCTACATGTTTCATTTGTACTGTATCTAATCCCAAAAGTTTCTGCTGATCATAACCAGACCATCAAATAACTTGGTACAGAAGGAGCTAGAAGAGAGCAAGTCCTATGCTCTACTATATCTCTTGCCCCAGGGGAGCAACCAAAACAAGCCGATCATTTTCCCACTTCTCTTCGTAGCCAATTGTTTTCACCCCACTTCTCCAAAACCTTACTCAAAGCAGTTACATTGGATGCAGTATGTTGAGTGGACCTAATCCTTAATGTACTGACAGTCCTCCTAAATTTACTAAGCTCTATTTTAGACTTCTTAAAAGCTATTTCTTCTCCCAGCAATGCTAGCAACTTGCTCTTTATTTTAAAGAACAACTTTCTGTAAGATCAAAACGTTCATTGATACATGATCCCAAGTGATTCATTGCGCAAACAGTACAAGCATGCTGATCATTTCATGATCAGACCAAAGCCTTTCAAGACAAAAAAGCCATCAAGCACGTCCAGGTCTCCTACATTTTAATGGCTATAGGTAAATAAGCCAAAGGCTGACTGACGTATGTTTAGTCAATTCATATGGCATCTAAAAAAGACTTTGTGCACAGTAGTCTTGCAAAATTAAATAAAATATGAAAATCGCAATTATGAGAATTCAGGTTGTCAGGACAAGGATGTTGAGTTTAAGCTCTGACACTCACTGACAAGTTGTTGTCAACTTTACCATCTCCTGGTAACACTTCAGAAGTGACAGAACACTACAATAAAATCCAACATTTCTGGTTACTATTGGCATTTAAAAATAGAAACTCTCAGTGTTCACACAACATGCAAGGTGAAAATCACCTATCCAGACAGACAGATGAAAAGCTACAGATCTTTTACCGTGACACAAGAAAACACATATAGTAAATGCAGGTTTTAGCAAATGACTTGGTGACTACTGGGCAGGGGGGTGGACCTTGCATGGTACAATGCTTCCCATTTTTGTGGAGGAGGAAAAGGCTGCACACACCTTTAGTAAAACAGACTAGATAACAGCTGTTAAGAGAGGAATTCAAGTATACATGCTACATGGAAAGACTTCACCAAAAGCTGTCTGACAGTGGCTCCTCAATATTCATCACATTGAAGATGATGAATAACATTAACTGAAAGAACAGCCATAAAATTACAAACAGTTTTAAAGCAAAGAAGGAACCAGCTAAAACAGAAATACAAAAGAAGAAGCAGCAGCAGGGTGTGCATATAACCTACGCTGCTTTGGGTGGGGGACACATGTATTGAATATGACTAGGATTTGGGGGGACAACAAATAAGCATTCTGAAGCCTATCCTGCGT